>PVKA01002799.1:68566-119432 GCA_004027165.1 Ctenomys sociabilis
AAAAAAAAAAAAAAAAAAAAAAAAAAAAAAAAAAAAAAAAAAAAAAAAAAAAAAAAAAAAAAAAAAAAAAAAAAAAAAAAAAAAAAAAAAAAAAACCCAAAACTTATAATCATGCAATTCAGAATGAAAAAGGCAAAATCACAATGGATCCTGTGGAAATCCAGATCAATACCTACTTCAAGAACCTGTACATTAATAAGATGGGGAAAAAACTCCAGAAAAATGGGCAGATTACCAGGTACATTTAAAATGCCAAAATCCCTAAATAACCCAATATTAGTCAATGAAATCGAAAATGTAATTAAAATCTTAAGTAGAAAATGCCCAGGTCATGATGGATTCACCATTGAATTCTATAAGAAAATTTGAAAAGACCTAAGGACGCTAATACTGAAAATCTTTAATGAAACTGAAAGCAAAGAAATACTCCCAAAATGACTCCCAGAAGCAAGTATTACTCTGACAGCAAAATCAGAAAGAATCAACCAAAAAATGAATGGTTGAAGAAATGCCCAGCGGATTAGTTCTGGGCGTGGTTTTGTTGGATTTTGTTTGGTACCAGGGATCTAACATCTGTACTTTGTGCTTGCCAGGAAGGTACTTAAGCCGCTAAGCTATTTCCCTGGCCCAGCAAACTGAGGAGGGAAGACCCACAACTGGACGTGGGTGGCACAAAACAATAGGTCTGTATCCTGGGTGGAAAAAAAAAAGGAAAGAAGGAAGTTTTCCTTTTTGCTTATTACTGATCCTACTTGAGTTTTATCCAGATAACTATGTTGATCATATTCTAAACTGTTTCCAGAATTTAAAAGCAATTTCAATTCTAAGCCACAGAGTTTAGGAAAATTATGAAGAGCGAGATCGCGCACCCATTCCCAGCCGCAGCAAATAGCAACCAGACGCCCAGCGAATCTAAGGGCGCCGCTGTGCAGGCGCTTAAACAAGGCGCTGTCTTTTCATTGGCCAGAAGTTGCTGTTCACTGATTGGTTCTATGAGAACGGGGGCGGTTCCCGAAGGTGCCCATTGGTGGATACAAAAAGTTTAAACTGAGGCAAAAAGGGTGCACTAGTTTGGCTCCTCTGGAGTGGGGTGTGTTTCGGGTGTTGGCCTCTGAGAAGGAAAACGGAGACTGCGTTTCTACATCTCGGGCGGCCTCTGAGGGAAGCGGCTTGAGTGAAGTCGGGGATCTCGGCTCTTGGGAGCAGCCGCGGGAGCCGGGAGAGGGGGCCGGCCGGGCCGTAGCTGCCATGGCGAACCGGCCGGCGGGGCGGAGTTGCTGGGAACTGAGCCCAGGAGAGCCGGGGCCGCGGGCCGCGCGGAGGGACCTGGGGCGGGCGCCCGCGTCCCCGGCCGTGCTGTCTCTCAGCCACTTTTGCAGGTCTCCCTTCCTCTGCTTCGGAGAAGTTCGCCCGGGAGCCTCGCGGACGCTGCCTCTGGTCCTGCACAACCCCAACGAGGAGGTGGCGGAGGTGCAGGTCGTCCACCTGCCGGCGGCCGAGCTGGGCTTCAGCGTGTGGCCACGCCGCTGCGTGGTGCAGGTGGGTCCGGGGACGCCCTCCGCGGCGGGGCGACGCCGCGACCGAGGCCCACAGAGAACCCTGGAGGCTTCCTTTCCACCAGTAACGCGGCGGGGCGCCCGCCCTTTCGGGCGTCAGAGGAATTTAGCAGTTGGCCTGCGTTTTCGTAGACTTCAGACGGTGCAAGATGATTTTGGTGTTCTAAATTAGATGACACTTGTACCTTTATCAAGTAGTTTTTAAAACAGACTTAAGGTGTTGCAAAATGCTTAGGCTCTTTTCAACTAATGGATGACACTTTGACATTCTGTTTTCTAAGACTGTCAGGACATTTATTGATTAAAGCTTTTTAAAAATTATTCCCCCCCTCCCAGCCATTTTGATAACGCATTTTACTACATATATACTACATGTATGCATTCTGAGACTCCTTTTTCTGGCGAAATAATGAGCTTGGTTTTTGGTAAATGTCTGCAGTCAAAGCACCCCTCCAAAAACTTCGCCGACGTTCCAATGTGTGCCCGTGGTGTATTTTGTATTTTCTTCGATGGCAGTATAGTTTTAATGATGCATTGAATTTAATTTTGTAAACATTAAGAGCTTTCTTATAGCCTTTACAGCCAAAGTAAAGCGTTCCCATTTCTATCATCATCACCAAAAAAGTGTGGAAATAGAACTTCCAAAAGTATGCAAAATATGCAAAGATTGACTGAGGAAATGGAACGTCTTATGAGACTGGAGCTGTCTGTCCTTAGCGGTTCATTTACACTCAGAAACTGCCCCACTCTATGAATGGCTAATTGCCTTTTTTGCTTTGTATGGAAAGAGATTTCTATCTACATAATACTTTTTCTTGTTCCTTTTTTACAATGTAAGTGAAGTTCATCATTGTTACTATTTTTAATATAAATTGTGTGGTGGGTACCGACGGAGGACTCAGAATCCGGAGACCAGGCTGATGCACTGATATAGTGTATTGTGGAATCACTCAATCTATCAGCTGAGGGTAGGGAAGGACTTTGAATAGACAAATTGTGGGGCAGGACAGGGCTGCTGTTCTGCTAATGACAGTCAGCCAAGTATGCTTGGCGTTCTGGCTCCTGGAGTGTTCTCTACAGGTGCTCCTCAGTAATGGCAGTGAGCATAGCCTTGACATGCCCACAAAATTCTGTTTTGTAGAGTAAACATTTCAATGTTCTTACTGTTTAAAACTATCTGCTTATGATATTTTATAGTTTCTCATTTGAAATACAAACTTTTTTTCTGGAGGAGCAACAGGTTTTGTCATGTCAGGGTTTCACATTTGGTCCAGTTTGTACCTGTAGTCACAGTGCTTGGTTCTAATTGTGCACTAGCTTCATGACTTTAGCCATACTTCTAGATACTAGCGAGTTCATCTGTAAAATGTACATAGTCGTAGTGCCTTTTTCCCAGAAATGTGATCATGAAATGAGTTACATGAGGTACAGCTGCCTGGAACATAATGGTTGGTTAAAAACATATTATAATATGGACTGTAAGGTCTGTGAAGAAGAGTGATTTAGCTCATCTATATGTTTCTTTTTTGCCCTAAAGTCTTTTAATGAGGGCCATTATATTTGGAATATTTAATCTTTTACTATTTTTTTGGTACAGGATATTGCTATGCAGCTTAGACTTGTAGTGATCCTCCTGTCTCAGTCTCCCCAATGCTGGGATTATAGGTGTGTGCCACCATGCTGGATTTCAGTGGCTGGCATGGCATGTGGTACCAAGGTTGAACCCAGATCCTTGAGTTGGCCAGGCCAGGTGGTTAGGCCATGAGCTATCTCCCCAGCCCCTACGTTTGAAATAGAAGTACTGTATATAATGAGGCAGACATAAATTAAATTAAAAAATAAATTAATTAAAATGATTGGAACAATATCAATCTATTCTGTTGATTGGTAGATTTTATTTTATAAGGAGTCCAATTAGTGCTGATGCCTTTTTTCTTAATAATGAAATAAGATAAAATATATTTCAGTTATTAAATGCTATTAAGGGCATGAGCTGATGCAATGGTTATTAGTCCTTTACTGTGTTTGAAATTTTAGATAATGTATTATGGTTATTATTTTTTACTACTTTGATAATTAAAGTGTATTCTTTTGATGATAGCCTACAGAAAAAACTGTCATTTCTGTTAACTGGACACCATTGAAAGAAGGCCGAGTAAGAGAGATTGTGACCTTTCTTGTAAATAATGTTCTGAAACATCAAGCTATATTATTAGGAAATGCAGAAGAGAAGAAAAAGAAAAAGGTAATTATTTTATTAGTCTATGACTTACTCAATAAAATATTTAAAAATATATAAAACTTACTTTGATGACAGGCTTGATATACCATATATGATATTGATTATTTAAAAGTAATACTCAGTAGCTTTAAATTCATTGGTATATTTTGTACATTTTTATAGAAGAGTCTCTGGGATACCATTAATAAGAAGACAGTTTCAGCCTCATCATCTCATAACAAGAAGATTTCAAATACTCAAAATATTAATAGAACATTCAGTGTTTCTGAAAAAGTTGACAGAGTTAGGAGCCCACTACAATCCTGTGAAAATTTGGCTTCGAATGAAGGCTGTGCTCCAGCGGAAAACAGTTCTCTAACTTTTGAAGAAAGTAAAATAGCCATCTCACCTATTAGTCCTGTCTTCAAAGAATGCCATGTTGAAACTTGCTCGCCATTTTCTGTACGTCACTCTACTGCCTACTCATCTCTTCATGCATCTGGAAATGGGGAACAAGTAGAAAGTGTCATTGTTTCAAAAGATTTTAATCTTGATGGGAAAATCATAACGGAAATTTCCTTTAATTCCATAAATACTAGTGGCCAAAGTGAAGTGAATAGTAGTCTCATCCTTACCCCAAACTGTTCTTCACCTTTAAACACTGTAAGAATCCAGGGAGATTTTCTGAATCCAGATTCTGTGATGAATAACACCCATGGAGCTATTAATGATATAGTGTCAATGACATGTGTATTACCAGATACACTTACAAAAGATAATTTAAAGTCTGTTCATTTGGAATCCAAAACTGTGCATGAAATTTATCAAACAATTTTAAGTCCAGATTCTTTTGTAAATGGTAATTATGGATTAAATCGAGATCTAGAGTCAGAGTCAGTTAAACCCATTCTATCCCCAAGTCAGTTTGTAAAAGATGTCATGCCACATTTATGTGTAGCTCAGCAAACATGTGAAAGCTTACCATTATCAAGTGAAAATTCTCAGGTTCCACAGTTTCTTGAAGATCGGAGAAGTGAAGTTTTTCCATGTGATTCTAAACGTCAGAGTTCAAAAACCTCCAAATTTAATCTTGAAAAGCTAAACCCCGTAATAATGAAATCAGAGTACTGTAGTTTTACAAAACAAAGCCATCCTAAATGTTCTTCAGTTAAACAACCTAAGAGACGGCCAATACTTTCTGCCACAGTTACTAAAAGGAAACCAGCCTATGCTGGAGAAAACCAAACTCGGATTAATGAGTCAAAAGTAAAGAGATGCCTCAAAAATAAAATAGGTGAATGTGAAAAAGTAATAGATACCCAAAAAGAAAAAGAAGAGTTTCAGTTTTCTCTCCCAGTTATAGATGGAGTATTAGCTACACCTCAGAGTTCCAAAAATGAAACAACTTCAGCATCATTAGTTGCTCGTAAAAGAAAGAGTGACAGAAACATGGAAGATGCAAATGTGAAGGTTGTTACAGGATATACAGAAGTATATAAAGTCAAAAGAATTCATTTTTCTCCCTCCAAATCTAACTCATCAACTATTAAAACAAGAAAGATGACAACACCCATCTCAAAAAATATTAAAATCAGGGGGAAATTAAGCTCAAAGAAGAAAACTGGTGAGTCTTATTTATAAAATCTTTAGTGAAAGTATAACATCTCTAGTGAGAGTAGTGAAACGTGGTATTATAAAGAGGATACTGTTTCAGTTAGAAAATCTTGTTCCTTTTGGTTTGATAAATCTATTGATAAGCTTTTAGTAATTTGTACTTTATCCTTGCTTAGTTGAAGGTGGGGTAAATGTATTGGGTTAAATTCTGAGTTATACTGTGTGGCTTTTCATATTTATTAATTTTGATATGTAAAAATACATTCAAATATTAATCACAATTACTTTTTTGGGGGGGAAGGTTGATACATTCTTTTTTTTTTTTTTTTTTTTTTTAGGTTGGTACATTCTTAAATTACCACCTGAATTATCTTAGGCCTAGTGAGATGATTGGGACCCATAATGCCAGCCATAGACGTGCTTTTATGTCCTGTGTACCTGGTGACATTATTCACTGTGTCATCCTCTGCCTGGTTATAAGAATGAAAATAAGTTCCTAGAATCCTATATCACTTTGGAGAAACATATTTCCTTCCCTTGTATTAAACCTGTACTTTATCTTGCCATCCCAAACTCCTGTTTGGTCATCTTCTCTCCTCACTGCTGCTCCCTCTTAAGTTTTCTTTGGCGGAAGTGCCTTATCCCCAAACAGTGGACTACATGAATGTTTAGTTACTGACTTAATTACATTCTTGTATTTTTACTCATGCCCTTAATGACCTCAATCTGTGTTCTAGTTGAGAATACTATATATGTATGACCTTGTTCAGACCTTGTTCAGAAATGTATTTCTTCAGGATTGACCTCTTAATTTGTAGATGGACGTATCCAACATGTTATATTCCTGCTTGACTCTGTAGTGATCTTCTTTACGTAATTCATACAAAGCTATATACTTTTTAGCTCTATCCCAAACATCCTGTTTTCATCTCCAATGTCAATATCCATATAATACTTGATACTGCTTGGCCAGAAGCCTTGGAATTGTTCTTAATTGGGTTTTCTGTATACATTTAAACATCCTTGTTTCCAAAGTCAGTCCACCAATTTTTTTTTCTTCGGTATAGCATAGTAAAACTGGTTTGTGACTTTTTATTTTCCAAGAAACATGCTTATAATCCAATGCACTTGTATATCAAAACAAATTTCACCATTAAAAATAGTGGAATCTCATGATTCATTTCACATCCTAAAAATATTCATATAAAATTATTACAATGTTGTAACCTAACACAGAATAATAAGGAAAACACAATATATAAAGAAAAAGAAACTAACCTGCAGGTAGCTTTTTTTTCCCATTGTTTTATTGAAAAACAAATAGCAATGAGAGTTTCGAATCAAATTATTAGGACAGATTCAATAATTAATACGTTGCATATTGTTTTCTTAATGGTTATTTGTTGTACAAGATGTAGACATGATATTCTATTTACAACCACTATTAGAGCAGATCCTTCTATTCATTGAATTAAAAGAATGTACCTGTATATCTATCTTAACTATTTTGAATATATAGATACAAAATTCTCATTCATTTGTAACTCCTTTTTTGTCTTTTAAATATTATAGGTGTGTGAATTCAGCAAAATATTCCAAAATAGTTCAGTAGTCCATAATAGTATTGGGTTTTCCATGTCTGGCAATGTCAAAAGCTGTTGACTTGAGTCTTTTACAGCTCAGCATAATAATATGGCTTTTCTTCTTATACTTCGTTTTTATTCTTTTTGATGGATGGTTAAGACCAAGATAAAGCAAGACCTATATAACACAAATTGTAGCTTTTGTATCTGATTAAGGTCAGTTATATCCCCTCAGGATTTATCCTGAGACTCTGTACCACAGTTTGTAGATCCTTTGTTAGTGTCAGCCTTGTGGATGAGTCACAGCCATTGCTTGAACAATTTTCTCTCTGTCAAAGCCTGAGAGAAAGTTTTCTCTCCATGTGACTCTCCTTAGGCACACTATAGATCATCAATCACTTTCCTCTTCGGCCCTATAATCTCCTTGATCAGAAAATTTGGGATATAACTGGGTTGTATGATGTTACAGTATAAGTTCTCATATGTCCTGAGTCTTAATTGAGCCTGAAAGGCTGGAGCCAAAATGTTGGCTGTCCTTAAGGCCTCCATTTTTCTCTGATTTTTGGTTTGCAAACTTAGGTTGTTAACCCTCCAGAAGAGAAGATTATTGTTATTACCCTACAATATAGGCAGTTGAGCTTAACCTCACTATCTGTGTGAATATCTAACATTTTAGGTTTAACATGGAACAGGTATTTTTCATCAAGTATTGATATGTTAAACTTTAAGTCCCTTTTCACTAGCTGCACCAGCATCTTCAAGATCTGAAACTCTTCACTTTCACTCAAACAGTTTTGCAAGCTTGTGATTGAGATTTTAAGTTCCTCTGTATCTCTTTGACTCTGCTTCATGTGATCTATTTCTTTCCATATTGCTCATTCAAGGAATCCGTCATTTTTCTAATCTCTATTTTTTTTTTATCAATGTGTTCTTTAGAAGCAATTATTAATTCTTTTACTGCAGAGTTTTTTTCAGTTTGGGTTTCCTCCATATGTTTCTGTATTTGATTCTTTACTTCAGATGCTATGAATTTAGAGTTTTCTTTTTTTATTTCAGAAATTCTGCTCTGAGTTTCTCTATACATTTCTGCTGTTGCTTATTTGCTTCTGATGCTATTAATTCAAATATTTCAGCTAAGCTAGTGTCCTTTCCACTTGTTCTGAGTGGGCATTGGGTTTCTTCCATATGTTTCTGCATTTGATTCTTTAGTTCAGATGCTATTAATTCAGAAATTTCTTTTTTTATTTCCGATTTGAGTTCCTCTATATCTTTCTGCAGTTGTTTCTTTATTTCAGATGCTATTGATTCAATGATTTCAGCTGTGTGATTCCCCATTTGTTCTATGCTAGTGTCCTTTGCACTTGTTACGGGTGGGCTTGGGGTCTGAGATTGCATTTTGCTCCTTCTCGTTGTCATTTTGTATGGCACTGTCTTCTGACCTTTGCTGTAGAGCTTTGGTATAGTTATAACCTTAGCTCCTACTGAAATTCAGGTGTAGGTCTAGAAAGTTTGAATTTATCCAGTTGTGCCTGGCTTGGGTCTGGCTGCTGTGCTCAGCTCCTTCCTGCTGCAGCCCTTGGGAGTGAACCTGCTATGCCCCTCTGGCAAGATGTTCTGCTCCTGGACTAGCTGAGGGGTTCTGTTCCCTACTTTATCTGCAAGGACTACAGCTGCAGAGTTTCACCCTAGGCCTGTATGCCAGGCTTAAGCTGCATCTGAAGGGGGTTAGGGAAGGGGGAAGCTCTCCTATGAGGGAGATGAGAGAGTGTGGCTATTGTATATGAATACTTCCTCTATCACTAACATAATCACAGTTCTCTTTGGCTTAGAGGAATTGTTTTCTGTGAGTGAAACTTTAACAAGGAACCTATCGAATTATAATTGCTTTTGCCTCCTTTTGAGTATTCCACAGAAATGTGATATTGCATTGGCATTAACATATTCATCACTCACATTGCTGCAGCCCTATTCAGGTGATACTTTTCGACAAAATTTTACAATTTTCTACATTCTACCCATCTCCGTCTTTTTCTCCTCCTCTGCAGGTATCTGTATAAACTTGCTGTTGGGAGAGGATCACCCACAGTCCTGTAGAGACAGAGACACAGAAAGAGAGCACATCTCTCATACTATTCATATCAAAAGACATAGCTCATTTATCAAGTTAAAATTTATTAGAAATATTTGCTCATTTTGCAGAGCACTCATAGAGCAAGTTACTCACAGTCCAAGGTTTTACTGTTTTTCCAGAATCTTGACAGTTCTCATCACCTTCAGGCACACCATCTGAGTTCTGTGTCATTGCAGGATGACAAACAGATCTCCTACATTCACTGTTGCCTTCTCTGTGGTCTGTTTCCTGTTTAGCTACTTTTAAAATCCTGGAGCCTTGGACTCTTCATTCCACACCAGCTGGTGGGTTCCTATGGCACTGAAAGTCAAAATTCCTACAACTATGTATAAGCCTCTGAAGCTGTGTCACCATCTGTGTACCTTCTAACCTCACTTTTCTCTCTACCTTGCTCACTCTGCTTCTACCCAGTTGGCTTCCTTGTGATCCTTGCTTGAGACCTTAAACCCGCTCTGTCATTTGGATATTTGCAACTTCTCATTTCCCGTGTCTCAGATGCCTTCTGTCTTAGTTCTTTGTTGTTGCCCAGACACAATACCTGACACCCAAAGTTAAGGGAAGAAAGATTTATTTTAGCTCACAGTTTGTAGAAATACCAGTACTTAGCCAACTGGCTCCATGTTACAGCTGCATGGCAGAGGAGAAACAGCTCCTGATGTGGCAGGCACAGAGCAGCAAAGCAGCATGTATGCCTCCTCAGTCCCTTTGTATTCCATCCAGCTGCAAACCTCTTGGTTGGTGTTGTCATGCCCAGCATGGGCCTTCCCATTGCCCCCATCCAGAACAAGCCTCTGGACTGATCCAGGTATCACACCCTTAATCCACACTTATACACTCTTAAATTCAGCCACTTCCAAAAGCCCCACCTATGAGTGCATGAGGCTTTGGGGGGACACCTAGATATATTCAATAACAATGTCCTCCTCCAACAACAGGTTCAAAAACAGCAATTTACCCAAGGTCATACAAGATATTAAGTACATATAACTGTAGTTTAATCACAGATTAACCTAGCTGCAAAGTAAATTTTATTTTCAAAATATCTTGCTATATTATGAGAATTTCAGAGCTAAATGAAAGATTTTTATTTGAAGATGTGGTCAAGGACTGCAGTGATGATATCCACTTGTGTCACAGTTCTGATGTGCCAGCGTAGGCAGAGGAACTGACGGTGTCCAACATTTGATGTTATTACTCCCATGCTTGATCGCTCTGTGATGTTACCATACTATTTGCAAACTTGCTATTTCACTTATTTCTTTTTCTTTTTTTTTTTTTTGTATTTAGTACAGGGTCTATAGGTTCTCACTATGTAGATTGGACTCATAGTGATCCTCCTGTGTTCATCCTCCCATGTGCTGTGACAGGCACATGTCACCACACCTAATCTCAATTGCTGTTTTAGCGCGACCCGGAGGCTGTCTGCCTAAGCAGCTGCTTCAATCTGCTGAGCTATCTGTCTGGCCATCTTCACTTATTTCAGATACTATAATCAGCTTTTACTACTTCTGCTCCTTAATGAATTTTTTGCTAATTATATTTCCTTATCAAATATAAATAAAGCTTATATGAACATGTACCTACTATTTCTTTAGTGTTCTGTGTATATATATTTTGATCAGGTAACAAATTCTTTGATTGTAAGGAACATATCTATTTTGATTTCCTACAAAGTATGTAATAAAATGACTAGAATGAATGAATTAGTGAATAATAAATAAGTACTGAAATTTTGACACACAATCCTACTATTTATTTGAGGCAGCCAGTTGGTAAGCCTTTGATTTAGGCTCTGATATCCACACTGGATATCTGATTTATGGGCCTATAGGAGAGCCAGGTAATTGAGATTCTGTTCTGACAAGTTTGAGCACAGAAACAATGCAACATATTATTATTATTATTACTATAAGTGCTTAGGTGGTATGCATTGTTCTAGAATTTGTGGGCCCAGGGAAAACATATAATTCCTAGCCTCAAGTTGCTCTCTGTGCTGATTGAGCTCTGCCCAAGGCATCACGCAGGCACTAAAGGGAGCTGTTGTGAATGGCAAGGAGGCACAAGAAGTACTGAGGAAGGCTTCCAGAGGAATAAAATGATTCTGAAGTCTGTCTCCCCAGACATTATATTTTAAATAAAAACATAACCTTCAAAATACTGTGTTGCGATGATCATGTTCCTTATCTTTATGATACGTGTAGATTTGAGATTCCTGGAATGCAAGGGTAAGCAGCCCTTTCCTCTGAAGAGTCACATAATAAACAGTTTAGACTTTGTAGGCTGTGTCTCTGTCACAGCTACTCTGATACTGACAATGTGTCAATCAACAATGGCTGGCTGTGTTCCACAGACTTTTATTTATGGATCCTGAACTTTGAATTTCATATAATTTTTGTCATCAGATATGGTTTTTCTTTTCTTTTTGTTGTATAGGGAATTGAATCTAGGGCCTCGCCACATAACATGTAAGCTAAATGACATCCCATCCGTTTATGTTTCATAATTTTTTTTTTTTTTCTTTGTGCGTGTGTGTGTGTGTTTGTGTGTAACTGGGCGTTGAACTCAGGCCCTTGCACTTGCCAGGCAAACACTTATTCTACTGAGCTGTCTCCCTGGCTCCTTATGTTTTATCTTGAGACTGGGCTTGGCCAAGTCATCCAGGTTGGCTAAAAAATTGTGGTTCTCTTACCTCAGCCTCCCAGATTCCTGGGATTACAAGCATGCAGCCACCACTCCGAGAGTTTTTATTCTTTTGGTGTTTTTCTTATAATTTATAAACATAAGAACTATTTGCTCACAGACCATACAAGAACAGCGTGCTGGATTTCACACAGTCTGCAGTTTGCTGACCCTTGCTCTAATTTGCTCTTTGTTCATATTTAGTAGTAGAATATGCATTGTGAAAAGCATACCTTAGAATCGCCTGTATCAGTTTTCTAGTTAGTTGGTCTTAAGGCTTATTGCGTATGAAAATAATTTTTTAATTTGATTCCATTGACTTTTTCTTTGTTTCATCATGTCTAATTTGGGCCACTAGAATTATTACCTTATAATTTTGGTTTTAGTTTTTACATTTTACTATCCGTACTGTTTTCTAAAATATAAATGAAAAAAACTGGATTAAAATTGTTCACTGGCATACTTGGTGCTTTAAAATGACTAATAGTGCAGGCTGAGGAGTTATATTGCCCACAGTTAAATCCCTGTACATGCTAGCCGTGGCCCCTTGTCACAAGTGGCTTTAAGCCCCAGTATTGTAATTATATAAATTGTAGATAATTATAGCACTCTTCTCATACATTTGTTTTGATAATTGTGAATAAGAGACTTAATATTTAATAGTACTTGACATAATTCAGATATTAAGTTACTACTATTACTAATCTCAAACTTTAACCTACCTTTTCAAACCTCTTCTGTCTTTGCTCAGGTATTTATTACAGGCCATCTTCTTCATCCCTAAGTTCCATTTAATGAGTTAGTTCAAGAGTACAGTATTCCCATCCTGAAGGGCTTTCCTTCCCTTTTAAACTTCTTCCATACTAGACATAACTACCCAAGAGCTGGGGACCATATCTTTTAAATTCTGTATTTTCTCTATACCTTATGAGTCTGAAATCCATGTACACAGTTAATTGTGGTTGAATCTGGATTGGACTACAGCTTCTGTAGACAAAAATGAATTATTGTATATGGACTGTAGCTTCCAGGTATTGGTTTTATTGATCACTGAATTTGGAGCATGATCGTTTTAGTATTTCCTAAATGATTATGGTTGTGAAGAACCCATACTTTAGTGTTTAAATCAATTACTCATTCTGGAAATGTATTTGTAACAGTATTCATTCTCTTTTCTAATTTATTTTAGATTCATTAAGACTCAAAACTCCTACTTATCAAATAACCAAAGGGACAAAATCCATTGTTGCTGTGGCACAGTCTAGTTTGACCTTCATAAAGCCGTTGAAAACAGGCATGTGTTCATTATATTTTAATTCTGAGAAATTGATATGGAATGAAACATTAACCTAGTTCTAATGGAAACAAGTTCATTTTTTATATGAATAAAGGTTAAGAAGAATCATTAAAGTTTGTATTCAAATTAAACAGAGATACTCTATCAGTCTTTACCGAAATTGACCTATAGTGTCTTGGGATGTTTAAACAATGAGGGAATATTGCTTTACTTTTCTCCTTTTGCTTTAATTATGTCTAGTACCCAGAAAGCTTACTTTCTAGCAAGAATGGAAAGCTAATATTGTTCAGTGTTTTAAAGATGGCTTTTTTTTAGGGTAAACAAGGCTTTTGGTCTACATTATATATGTAATAATTTAATGGAAATCTTATACAACCAACTCATTGAATTCCTAGATATTCCTAGACACCCAATGCCATTTGCTGCAAAAAATATGTTTTATGATGAACGCTGGAAAGAGAAGCAGGAACAGGCTTTCACTTGGTGGCTAAATTTCATACTCACTCCTGATGACTTCACAGTGAAAACAAACATTTCTGAAGGTAAGCGTCAAGTTAATGTTTAGATTTAACAATGTTCTAATTATTAAATTTGGACATCTGTCATTATTTCATTGTACCTACTCTGTTAAATTATGGTTAATGGCATGTAGCTTTTCCTTACATAGATCTTCTGTATTAAAATTTACTTTTCACTATATATAAGTTTGCTGTTTACTTTCTACTTTGCATTCTCTCTGAGGCCTTGGAATCAATTCTTATGGCCAGGCATTTTGTGTATCCACTGCCAAATTTCTTAGTGAAGAATTATGTAGGAAAGCTACAGGATTATGGGGAACCTGAAAATCACTTCATCTGAGGAATCTTACAACATCTCATTGTTCTTTTCTTGTAGTGGGGATGGTTAACCAGGAATCAAACTCAGGACCTTATGCTTGCCAGGCAAGTGCTATGCTGCTGAGCTATTCCCCTGCCCAACATTGCCTTTTTTTTGGCAGAACTGGGGATTGAAATCAGGCCTTTGCACTTGCCAGGGAAGCACCTAGCCATCTCCCCAGCCCCCTAACATTTCATCATTCTGGATGAGAAGACTTGGATATGGGACAAAGTAGAATCATGGTACCTTTCACACATATGACAGGTTTTGTCTTAAAGAAAGAGACTTTTTGTGCTGCTTTTTTAAGTTGTAGGTGTTAGTTTAAGCTCGAAATGAGGAATATAGGATCATTTAGATTGTTAAACTGGCAGGTGGACTGTTGCCAAATGGTCTACAGTGATTCAGGGTCTACGTATGTTTTTTTGAACTGGGTCCCACTGTGTAGTTCAGGCTGGCATTGTGCCCACTGTGTAGCCCAGGTGGCCTCCATTCTGCTCTCATCTTCCTGCCTTAGCCTTCCAAGTGCTGGGATTACATGCAGGTGCCACCACACCCAGCCACTGATGCAGTGTTAAAACAGTGGTTTTCACTTCTCAGAGAAATATAAGGGAAAGATGTTTTGTGCTGTTACGAAAATGTGTTTAACAATTTTTTTCTCTTAAGAAAATTTTTGCTCTAGGAAAATGTGTTTAACAAAATTTCAAATTCCCTTTGAAATTAAATTTGTATTTTAAAAAAGTTAGATTTTCTAGATAAATTTATCAAGAGAATAGAGACAGAATAATGTTACACAGAAATCATTTTCTGGTTTGTTTGTTTTCTGTTTTTTTGAGACAGTCTTATTGTGTGGTCCAGGCTGGCTTTGAACTCTGATGTAGCCCAGGATGGCCTCAAACTTGTGGTGGCCTTCTGGCCTCACCCTCTCAGGTGCTGGGATTACAGGTGTGCACCGCCATGCTCAGTGAGAAACCATTTTCTTAGTCTCTCAGATGCCGAGGTAAAGAAATGCCTGAGTTTGTAGTGAGAACTAGTTAGACTTGGGGTGTTTTCTGCAGGCAAAGCTGGAGGGTTATGGCGAGCATTGGCCACATGTACTTAGTGAATGGTGATACTTGTATTTAGAGACTCAAAATTGAGATTGGAAAACTTGGAAAGAGTGGGGAATACATTCTGTTTGGGCTTTCTTTTTAAAATTTTTTTATTTTTATCAGTACATGGTATAGTGCATAATCTCACTTCCCTCATGAGGAAGTGGTGCGTGCATATACTTATCTCTGTTCTGTTGCATTCCTTCCCTCCCTTCTGCCTCTATTAAAAAAGACTTGTTTTTCTTTTTTCTGCAGTTTACTACTGGATTTAGGAATGCATTTAATCAGAAACATTCATTCTGTTTCCCCTCCAGTTAATGTTGCTACCGTGCCTTTGGGAATGGAGAATCAACATAAAATAAGCGTTCCTAGAGCACCTACAAAAGATGAAATGTCTCTCAGAGCTTATACTGCTCGGTGCAGGCTGAATAGATTACGTCGTGCAGCGTGCCATTTATTTACTTCTGAAAAAATGGTAAAAGCTATTAAAAAGCTTGAAATTGAAATTGAAGCTAGGCGGTTAGTTGTTCGAAAAGATAGACACCTTTGGAAAGATGTTGGTAAGAATCTTATAAAAGTATTGAAATTATTTCTTTGGAAACATTTTGACAGTTCCCTTCCTCTCTTTCTCTCTCCCTACCTCCCTTCCTTCTTTACCCACTACTGGGGATTAGATTTAGAGAGCACCAACCTACAAATTTTTGATTTTGAGGCAGGGTCTAAATTGTCTGTTCTAGCCTCAGACTTGGAGTCCTGTCTCAGCTTCTCCAATAAATTTTCTAGAGATTTTGTGTTTCTTCCCCATGTACCTGCTTTCTTGAGATATAATTGATAAATAAAAATTATATGTGTTTGATATGTACAGCGTGATTTTGATATGTGCTTGTTTTATGAACGATGACCTTGATGAAGCTAGTTAACATATCTATCACCTCACATATCTGTCTGTGTGTGTGTGAGTGCATGTGTGTATGCATTTTTTTGTCCATTCGCCTGTTAAAGGACGCTTGAGACTGACTCCATAGCTTGGGTATTGTGAATCATACTGCAGTAAACATGGAAATGCAGTTATCCCTTCCACACACTGATTGTTTCCTTTGTGCTTATAGCCAAGCATGTGTATTTCAAATGTACTTTAGAGCTTTGAAGCCAAAACTCACATTCGTAGGTATGATTATATCTACTTAAGAACAGAAATATTTTTCCTTTAACTTATTTCATGTAAGTGATTTGTTTCAGTGATATTATCTCCATTAAATTGTGCTTTTGTTTGTTTTGTACTTGAGATCTGGCGTTGAACTTGCTATGTGATATAGCCCAGTCTGATCACAAACTAATGACGCTACCACTTCAGCCACCTGAGTGCTAGGGTTGGAGGAATGTGCTCCAAGCCCAAGCTTTCCGTGAGGGTTTTCTTATTGTCTCTTAACTTAGAGTTCTGAATTTAACTTTCCTTTGATCTGCGTTTCAGGAGAACGCCAAAAAGTATTGAATTGGTTGTTGTCCTATAATCCTTTGTGGCTTCGAATTGGCCTAGAGGTAACTCTGTTTTGGACTTTAAAAACTATTTGCAATATTCTTTTTAATGATACTTAGAATAGACTCTTTGATTATTTTTATGTATAAAAGTTACAGTCATTTGAGTAGCTAGATTTTATCACTGAGTATGAAATGTGAGGTCATTTATTCACTGCTTGTTAGGTAACTAGACCATGCCATTAATATATTCTTGGCCTATTGTAGTCACATAAGTAATCATAATTGAGTACTGGATGTAATGACAACTACTGAACTCATTTTAAACATTTACAAATAAGGACTGAACCATTTAAAGTACTTTTAATTTGAATTTCTTTGGAAATCAGTGAAGTATGTATTATTTTCACTTCATTTGTAAAAATTTAGATGTGTCTTTACTTCCAAGCACAATAGTCAATCAGGCTTTGAACATACACCAGTCTGATTGCAGAGCATAACTTTCTAGTCTTTTGATGGAATACTGGTCATAAAAATGTCATCTAGGGCTGGGGATATAGTTCAGCAACATTAAGCGCCTCCTTTGCAAATGCAAGGTCCTGAGTTTGAACCCTAGTAATGCAAGAAAAGAAGAAAAAATCACCTAAATTTGAGTTGTTTACTAGGTAACTCAGTAGTATATCAAAATAATGGGATTAGTGAAGCTAGTGCTAGTAGTTTGTTTACAAGTTTGCTTTTATAAAATGGTGTCTTCTGCACTTCCTTTTTACTCTTTTGCTAATAATATTTTAATAATTTTTTGTAGGTTTATTTCATAAAGTAGTTCATTCCAAATGTTAAAATACAGGAATTTTGGAGGCTTAAAAGAATTTTCTGGAATAATCTAGCTTCTTTATACCATTAACTTGGGCATCAAAGAGAATAAGTTTACTATGATTGTGTCATTGCTGAATTTATTTTAGCTCCTTTACCTTCCATTAGTTGACCAGTTACATTTGAGCTGGCTCTGCTTTACTTGTCAAATAATTATGCACCCTCAAATGATGTAAAGGCTCCTAATATTTGGGATATTTTGCAGCAAAGGTAGAAACTTGCAAAGGATTTTATAACTTTTGCTTAGATGTATTTTTTTGTTAGGTTCACCTATGTACAAAGAACACTGACTTAAGCCCAGACTAGGCAGGGATATATTACCCACCTACAGAGGACATAGTCAGTGGTTGTAAGTCCGTTTTATAGGGAACAAAAGGTCAGTAATTGTGACCAATAAAGCTTCTGTCTTAGATGCATATTTTAGGATTCTATAGATAGACATGACCTTTGAAAACTTTATAAAAGCCCTATTTATTATGACAGTGTAGGCCTACAGATATATTTGGTATGTTTTTAATATTTTCTAATTTCTTTAAGGTCATATTAAACTAACTTTATATTTATCATTGATTATGAAGATATCTAAATTATCCTAGATCAATGATAGTGAATCTTTTAGAGCTTATAATTATACAAATAGCACTTGGGGGCCAGGGAGATGGCTCAGTAGAGAAAGCACTTTCCTGGCAAGTGCAAGTGCCTGAGTTCAGTTCCTGGTTTAGCCAAAAAAAAAACCCCAAACAAAAAACAAATGGCCGTTGTTTGCAAATGGTTTTTTACTTAGTAACTATTATAAAATTTTATTTTATTCATTGATTTTTTCCTGTATTTTAGGAAAGGGTCTACAGGGTATTTAGGATCTGATTACTAGATCAGACTCACAGTGATTCTCCTGTTTGTAGCCTCCCAAGTGCTGAGATTACAGGCATGCGCATCATATCGTGGCAGTCTCTGCATGCCTGGGAGGGACAGGACGGGGCGGGATGGGGCAGGGCAGGGGTTCTGAACCCCTGGCCCCTGCACTGAGGTATTTGGCCAGCCTAGTAACTATTACAAAATTTTAAATAGATTTCTCTTGTAGTTTTTAGTTTCTACTTAGTGGACAATAGAAATTAAATTTGCAAAGCATGTACATGATTGATAATACTGTAATATGAAAGAAAAAATTAAAATGTTAATTATTGCTTATCATATGCTTAAAAACTTAAATCTTAGTCTTTTTATTTTTCATTGTAAAAAACATATACACCAAAAAGATGCATGACACATACATTTTCAGTTTAAAGAATTTATTTACTGAATAGCCGTGTGATTTCCACAATATTTTGGAAAAGGATGTAGTTAGTATGTTAGAAGATTGTGGTCTGCCCTCACTCAGTCTTATCCCTTTGCTTCTTTGAGATGACTTATGTTCAGCTTTGGTTTTTCTTTTCAGACAGTTTTTGGAGAGCTCATATCTTTGGAAGATAATAGTGATGTCACAGGGTTGGCTGTGTTTATTCTGAATCGCTTACTTTGGAATCCAGATATAGCAGCTGAGTATCGACATCCCAGTGTTCCGCATCTATATAGAGATGGTATTTCTCCAGCATTACATTTTCTGCACACTATGCATGAATGACCTCTGCTTATTCTTGTTTGTATGTGCATATTAGTTTTTCAAATAAACTAATCTAAATAGGTCTCTGTTTACCCTTTCCCATTCTTCACTCTTTTTCCTCCATCACTGTTTATCTTTTACTTCTTTGTTGTCTGTACCTGGTCAGTTTTCCCAGTAGGTTGTAAGACCAATGGTATCATATTTGTTATAGTTTGCTACTGTGTATCTAACACCTGGCATGGCACTTGCAGGTAGTTGGTGTTCATTAAATATTTGTTGTAAAGACCAGTTATATCTCTTGATGCTGCTGTGCCTGTTTCCTTATTCAGGAGTTGGACATGTTAAATGCTACCTTCCCAGGAGAGAATTTATGGTTCTCACATATTACCAGAAGAGGCACAGTGTTTTGTTTGTGCATGTTATTATCTTGTAGCAGCATATTATCATCAGATTCAAGTTGTTTTTGTAGATAACTTGGTATGCTTTATTGTACTTTGTTTAAGGTCATGAAGAAGCTTTGTCCAAGTTTACACTGAAAAAGTTGTTGTTGTTGGTCTGTTTCCTTGATCATGCTAAAATTTCTAGACTTATTGATCATGATCCTTGTCTCTTCTGTAAAGATGCTGAATTCAAGGTACAGCTTTCATTTTATGTTTTATAATTCATATTTCATTTGAGACTTTTATGGCTTTTATGGCATATTTTCTCTTTGGAAAGAAAAATTAGTTTTCTAAAATGACACTCTCCTTGAATAGAACTATTAGTAATTGTAAAAATACTTGATTTTTGTTGCTTGAATTTTCATGACTATGTCATCCTTCATCTCACCTGTAAGACTGAACTTAACTATGGTTCTAAGGAATTAATTTTCTTTTCTAATGTAGATTAACATTGCATCAATTACTGCTAGTTTTTGGAGTATATTCTGAGCATTTTTTAAGGAAGTCTTGGAAATGTATGTAATTTACATTATTAGCATGTAACTCAGTCTTTTTATGGAACTGGCAATGTTTTTATAAAATTATTAATTTTATACCTCTACCTATGATTTGAAGGATTTTTAAATTGAAAGTGAAATTATATATTGAAATATAATCTACAACCTGTTTCTTTATAGTCTAGTAAAGAAATTCTTCTGGCATTTTCACGAGACTTTCTAAGTGGTGAAGGTGACCTTTCTCGGCACCTTAGCTTATTAGGATTGCCTGTTAGTCATGTTCAGACACCGTTTGATGAATTTGATTTTGCTGTTTCAAATCTTGCTGTGGACTTACAGTGTGGAGTACGTCTTGTGTGAGTATAAGAAATATAATTGTTTTGCTTAATGAGATATACAAAAATTATGTGAAAAGCATCGTTTTCTGTACTTCAGTTTTTCTTTTTCATACAATAGAATAAATTTAGAATAAAAAATTTGAAATTTGTCTTTCAGAAAAATGATATATCAATTTAAGATCCAAAGATCTTGCATCCTGTCTCATTTTCTTTTCTGTCAGCATATGATCAGAATCTGGTATCTCAGAATGGGAGCTGGGCAGAGCATGAAACTAATTAAAATATAAAACATTTAAATAACATCTTATATCAATAGTGGTTTCATGAGTTATCATTTGAGACTACTTAAGTCTCACAAATGAAAATAAGATGAAAGGGTAGAGTAACTAGCCCAGAGTTATATATTGAAATTTAGGATCGGCCAAAAAGCTCAGCAGATTAAAGCACCTGCTTAGGCAGCCACGGGAGTTCAATCTCCAGTCCTGCTGTGGCAGCCCCACCCCCAGGGTGCTGAGACAGCAACTGAGACTGGGCATGGTGATAACATTCACCTATAATCCCAGCACTTGGGAGGCTGTAAACAGGAGGATCACTAAAAGTCCGTTCTACACAGTGAGACTGTAGACTCTGTCCTAAATACAAAAAAGAAAAAGAAATTGAGGCACAAGCTGACTTCAGATACAGCACTTTCCCATTAACAAATTGGAATCCTCAATATTGACTGGTTTAAGTAATAGGTACCTGTCTCAACTTTAGCAGGATTGGTTTTTACCATGTGACTGTAGTAAAGATTTCTGGACTGAAAAGCAGTCTTGTTTCTCTAAGGTATGTTATATTCTTATCAGGGAGAGACTTTTAGGGTGAAAGGAAAAAATATATATTTTTATAACTAAGATATGTTTTTCTCTGTGTATTTAAGTTAAACTTCAAGACAGCTAGTTAAGCTTTGAAATATGAGAAGCACAGTTAATGGCTATAAATTATTTGTGCTACAGTAAAGCTTCCTGATCTCTATCTGACCTTTTGTCAGATTTTGAATTATTTATGTTATTGCAAGAGCATTGCAGGTAGTCTTCATGCTGAAAATCAAAGTAGCTAAAAACTGATTAAGGCGAAGTTATTGAATACACTTCTTCACTTCTTGTTTTAACCAGATATATTTAGTGTACAAATTACAAACCTGATATCCATGTCTCATGAAGATCAGTTGAAGGAACTGTGAATATTTAGAGAGATAGAATGCAGCACTCTTAGATACAAATGTCTTCAAGTACTTGAAGGGCTACCTTATGCTAAGAGGTGATTAAATAGCTAAGAGAAATAAATGTAAATAATGAAAAGTTAAAGAAGATGTGTGTTGGTTTGATAAACCCTTGCTAATCTTTAGGATTGCCTAAAACCAGTTCACAGTGTCAGGAGGTTCATGCAGAAGTGAGGGGACTACATGACTAGAGTGGAAGCATTTTTGACAATTATGAGGAAGAGATCCCTAGATTGTTTTTTTTTAATTTACATATATGCTTTCTTTTGTCTTAAGTTTCCATTGACTTTTTTTTTTTCTGAATTTTTCTTTTTTTGTATTTAGTACAGGGTCTACAGGGTCTCACTACACAGATCGGACTCATAGTGATTCTCTTGTTTTTGAGCCTCCCAAGTGCTGGGATTGCAGGCATGTGCCACCATACCCAGTCTCAATCTCTCAGTGTATGTGTGTGGGGGGGTCAGCATGTCATACCAGGGATTAAGCCCTGGTCCCTGCATGCCTAAGCAGGCACTTTAATCCTTTGAGCTGGATTTTCTGCAACAGCTAATAGTTTTGAGAATTGTAATGTCCCTTATCTCACATGAACAATTTTTATACAGTGTATCATTTGCTGAAAATATTTTACAGGTAATTTTGTTCATTGCATAAGTCTAAGTCATCACCACCTATTTAATTTGACAGCTTTCAGCTACATACAGTAATCATTTGAGACGTCCTTTTTCTGTGGAAAATTTTAGTATTTGGTAGTGCACAAGACATAGTAGCCTAGATATTAGATATTTGAATTCAAACTCTGAAGTACCTGTATTCTTTATGTAGATATTCAATTTTTTTTTTAATTTTTAAAATTATATTTGATTAGTGCATGTTACTGTTACATGATTGGGTTTAGTTTGGAAACTTGGTACATGAACTTAGTTTATGTTAATCCACACACCTCTCATTTGTCTCCTTAGATATCACTGCTCAGGCTTAAATGAGAAAATACTTGCTAACTATGCAGCAGTGCAATTTTGAATTTTCAGGAACAGGTTCCTTTGACGTTAATGTCCTTAAACTCTTGGGATTTGTGTAGGTAATAACTGTATTTAAATGAAAAAATGTGTTTTTGTAGCAGTTTTATCTGAAAATTATTTTACTTTTAGACGAACCATGGAACTTCTCACACACAACTGGAATCTTTCAAAGAAACTAAGAATTCCTGCAATAAGTCGCCTTCAAAAGATTCACAATGTGGACATTGTTCTTCAAATACTAAAGTCACGGGGAATTCAGTTAAATGATGAGCATGGTAAAAACTGAATAAGATAAATCATACTTTTCTCATTGAATATTGATAAATATACACATTATGCTAATAGATTGCTGTTTCATTTTTAGGAAATACAATCCTATCTAAGGACATTGTGGATAGGCACAGAGAAAAAACTCTTGGGTTGCTTTGGAAGATAGCATTTGCTTTTCAGGTATTATATAATTGGTTTGCTGTAGTTTTTATTAATTCTGAATAGTGGTTTATAAAATCTACCTGCACCACATAAAGACTAACAATAATAACCATCAGTGAGGTTTACTCTGCCCATGGATTGACAATGCTTTATGTGTTCCAGTTTAGTTTTCATCACACACTTACAAGTTCAGTTTTAAGTCTGCCTCAGAGATGAGGAAATGGACACTAAAGTACCTTATTAGTAAAAATTAGATTTGAGATTTGAATGCAGGCTTGTGTGGCCTTATCCCATGTTCTTAACCACAACATTGTACCAGTTCTATGTAGTTTATACTTACCTTTTTTTGTATGTATGTGTGTATTTTGTTTTTGAGACAAGATTTCACTCTGCAGTTCAGGCTGTGCTAAAACTTACTTTGTAGCCCAGGTTTGGTCTGGAACTCTCAGAGTGCTCCTACCTTTGACTCCTACATGCTGAGATTAGAGACATGTGCTGCTATGCTCAGCTATATTTGCCTTTTTTTAAAAAAGGGATTCTTTTTTGTGCTAAAATAGACATTTTGGATGCTTCTTAGAGTTTTAAAACCTATGACTACATTACATTTTTTCAAACTTACACAGTTTCTCTAAACAGCACAGTTTTTTTTTTAATTAATTGAGAAAAAAATTGCAATGAGTCAGTTTCAAAACAGGCTGGTAGCTGGGCATGGTGGCGAAGGCCTGTAATCCCACCACTTGGGAGGCTGAGGCAGGAGGATTGTTGTGAGTTTGAGACCAGCCTGAGCTACAAAGTGAGCTTAAGGCCAGCCTGAACTGCATAGTGAGACCCTGTCTCAAAAAGACAAAAAAAAAAAAAAAAAAAAAAAAAAGGTTGGTAGGAGAGTTACAACAATTAATACATTGCATATTGTTGTCTTTGTAGTAGTCATTCATAGCACAAGATGCAGACATGATATCCTGTCCAAACACTATTGGTACAAATCTTTCTTCTTATTGAATTAAGAGAAAATAATTATATATCTATCCTATATTGTATATACAGATACAAAATTGCCCTTCATTTATATCTCCTTTTTTTGTTTAGTTTTGTCAGAGATGGGTATTGCATTGCCGTCCAAATATTGTAGGTGCATGAATTCAGCAAAATATTCCAATATAGTCCAGTAGTCCACAATAGTAGGGGGTTATCCACAGGACTGGCAATCTCCTAATCTGGTGACTTGAGCCTTCCACAGCTCAGCATATTAACATGGCTTCACTTTTCTGCTGGATGGTTAAGACCAAGATAAAGCAAGACCTACATAACAAGAAATGTAACTTTTGTGTCTGACAAGGTCAGTCAAGTCCCCTCAGGACTTATCCCAAAACTCTGTACTGCACTTTTAGATCCTTTGTCAGTGTGAGCCATGTGGTTGAGTCACAGCCATGGCTTGACCAATTTGCTCTCTATGAAAGCCTGAGAGAATGTTTTCTCTCCATGTGACTCTCCTTAGGCACACACTGCATCATCCGTCACATTTCTCTGCAGCCCCATAATCTCTTTGATCAGAAAATTTGGAACACAACTGAGTTACATGTTGTTACAGTACAGGAGGTCTCCTATATCCTGAGTCCTCACTGACCTTGAAAGGCTAGGGCCAAAATGCTGGCTGTCCTTGCAGCCCTTCTTTTTCTCTAATTTTTGGTCTGCAATCTTAGGTTGTTAACCCTCTAGAAGAGAAGCTTATTATTACCCTACAACATAAGCAGGTGGGTTTAACCTCACTATCTGTCTGAATGTCAAACATCTTAGGCATAAGACAGAACATGTATTGATATGTTGAACTTTAAGTCTGTACAGAATATGGAAAAAAATTAAAGGAAATATGAGTAAACAGTTATATATTTTTACACATAAATTTAGAAATCTAACCATATATACATCATTGTAGCAGGTCAGTCCAGTGACTTTTTTTTCTCATCTCTTTTTTTCATTTGTTACTCTTTTTTTTTTAAAAAAAGAAAAAAATTTACTTCAGATACAATCTGGCATAATAGATCATGACAAGCAGTACATATTTAGGGTGATAATCCCACCAAGTAACTGCTAATTTCAACAACCTGCTGATTGTTCTCAGGATCATGGCCTTATCTATCTTGTGTATAAATGCTTTGCCCCTGTCATGTTTCCTAGCTTTTCTCCTTGCCCTCTTTTCATTGTCTAATCCTCAAGTCCTCACTTTCCTTGTAATTGTGTTATACTTTTCTATTTGTATTTCTTCTTTTGAATTCTTATACTATTTTACACATGTGGGTCTGGTTTATTTCTCTTTTGAGTATATCTTCAAGTGGCATCCTCTTAAATATAAAGATTTTGATTTATCATTCTTCATAAAGCAGAGTAATACTCCATTGTATAAAGATACATCTTTTTCATCCATTAGAAGACAGTTATTTTAATTACTATGGATTAAAAGAATACATGAAAAAGTTAAATTATTTCTCTTTGTATATTGCAGGTAGAGATCTCCCTTAATTTAAATCAACTAAGGGAAGAAATTAAATTTTTAAAAGACACACAGAGCATGAAGAAAACGTCTACATTATCAGGCCATTCTGATGCTGTTATAAATAAGAAAAATGACAAAGGGCATAGTAGTGCCTTAGATTACTACAGCGAGAGTGTGAAATTATTAATGGACTGGGTAAATGCTGTTTGTACTTTCTATAACAAAAAGGTAAGTTCTTTTGCTTTTGTTTTAACCCAATGTTTAAAAATAAATAAATTTTATTCAAAGTGAATAACAAAATGTATATATAAATAAAATGTGTAAGAATTTTTCCATTTTTGAAATAATCTATTTGTGCAAACTTTTTCTCAAATGAGTATTTCATCATGTATCATTTTATGTAATCTGTCTCCAATTACATAATGTATGCTAATTTTATTTATCAGTAAGAAAAAATTACCATAAAGTTTTTATAGAAAATGCCTAAGTAAACTCAGGACACATAATGATCAAAAGTTTGGAATAAAGATAAATGCAAGTGGACTCATCATGTAGAAAGGTACAAACAAGAACCTTGCTACTATGCAAATGGAGAAAGTACAATCTAAGCCAAATTTTTGTGTAGTAACTTATAGGCTGCTACTTCATTGTTCTATGAGATTAAAATTTAAAGTGCAAATATTTGAGAATAAATTGCCCAGACATGAACAGATAAACAACCTGGTAAGGTATATAAAACAGGAAGACTGGTACATGTTATTAAATATATTAAACCTAAAGTTGTTAGCAGACACATTGTCAAATAATGTATAACCTGGATCTTAAGAAAGTGCTATTAGAACTAAGTAAGATACAGTTAGAACTTATTTCTAATGCCAGTGTCAGCCCTGGATGCACTTTAAAGATGGTCATTTGCCAATGTGCAAATATCAAGGGTCTCATTTTCAGATGTGATCCAAAAAGACAATACTGCACCTCATTAGCTTTTAGACTATGAACACATGTTCTTTGCATGATCTCCTTAGTGCTGTATTTTCTACATTTTTGTGGGTTTTTTTGTTTTTGTTTTTGATTTCCTAATTTAAAGTGGCCCACAGATATAGTGCTGAAGTATTTTATAGTGTTTTTAAGAGAAAACTGAAATCTAAACTCAACATGAGTTAAACAAGATTTATTCAGGCATTAAATGACCTTCTGTGACTTTAATAATATTAATAATATTAAAATCACAGAATCAGAAACGCACATTAAATGGAGTTGTATGTTGATTGGCTGATAAAAGTATAGTGTCTAAAAACCCACAGGAGTTTGCCCCTGTGTTTGCCTATAAGCAGTGGTTCAGTGTTCCCCCTTCACTGTTCAACAGATAAATGAAAATTTACTCTTAATTACTATAGCTTCCTAAGAATGCCATAATTGAGTATTATAAATTGAGTGGCTTTAAAATAGAAACTTATTTTCTCAGTTCTAGAGGATAGAAACCTCAATCCAAGGTGTTAGCCAAGCTGTACTCTTAACTAAAGACTGTAGGCAAGATATTCCGTGCTCTTAAATTTAGTGGTTATCAGTAATCTTTGATGTTCTTTTTTATGGATAGATTATTTCAGTCTCTGTTTCTGCACTGTTCTGCAGTTACCTGGCTTCTGTCTGTGTCTTTCTTATGAAGATATCACTCAGATTCAATTAAGAATCCCCTCTCTACCAGTGTAGATAATTATTACCCCTGTCAATTAATTATTATCTATAATGTCAGTTCTCAGAGGACATCACATACTGAGGTTCTGAGAAGGATGTGAAGTCTTGGAGGGACATTGTCCAACCCAGGACAATAATACTGAAGTCTACTTTTGAAAAAGATAATATTTAATAATTGAAAATTTGGCTATGAATATAGTATTTTGCTATGTGTTAGCAATTAATATTCTTTTCAGCTATGAAAAAGAAATAATAGACTACAAAACAATTATTAGTATTTAAATACAGCTACATATTTTTCCGGTATTTCCAATCAGGTGGAGAATTTTACAGTGTCTTTCTCAGATGGTCGTGTGTTATGTTATCTGATCCACCACTACCACCCTTGTTACGTGCCCTTTGGTGCTATATGTCAGCGTACTACTCAGACTGTGGAATGCACACAGACGGGCTCCGTGGTATTGAATTCTTCTTCTGAATCTGATGATTGTTCTCTGGATATGTCTCTAAGACCACTTGATCATGGTTAGTCTTTTTTTGAGTAACTTCTAATTTCTTATGTCTGCTTTTGGATATAACAGTCTGATTGCTTCTTTTTTTTTTTTTTTTTTCACTTACATAATAGAAAATAATTCTGAGCTACACAAAGAACTTCTAGAAAATGAAAAGAAAAATTTTCATTTAGTTAGGTCTGCAGTTAGAGATCTTGGTGGAATACCTGCTATGATTCACCATTCAGACATGTCAAATACAATTCCAGATGAAAAGGTAAGTTTCTTATTTAATAACTTAATAAAGCTCAGATGATAGTAAGTTGTATGTTCTCTGTGGATCTCCATTCATCTTTTGTGTTTTGCTTTTAGGTGGTTATTGTGTATTTGTCATTTCTTTGTGCAAGGCTTTTGGATCTTCGTAAAGAAATACGAGCTGCTCGACTTATACAAACAACATGGAGAAAATATAAATTAAAAAAGGTTCTAAAACATCATCAGGTAATCACAGAAAAGCAAAAACATTATAACTTGAATTGTACAATTCAATTCTTAAGATGCCAGTTGATTGATCCTTTATGTGTATTTTATATTTTACAAATACATGAAGTACTGCTTAGGCAGAGCACAGCAGCATGCTGGCTCCACCCCCTGGGGCACACTGAGTCAGCGATTGAGACTGGGCATGGTGGGGCACGCCTGTGATCCCAGTGCTTGGGAGGTTGAAAATAGAATCACTGAGTCTGATTGACGTAGTGATATACATTAATTGTTTGTATATGTTTCAGGGGGGGAAAGGATGGCTGTTTCCCCTCAGTAGCTGCTGCTTCCTCCTTTGGTGTATCTTCCAGCCTCAGGTCTACCCTTTTACTTAGTCTGCTCCAGAGGAAAATAACTAACTTACTTGCTGTGTAATTTGTGAAAAATAAACTAGAGATGCCTAACTAAGCTCTTCCCTTCTTAACAGGGATACAGAAAAGAAGAATTTTCAAGTAATTTTTTTCATACTCTGCTCTGTGAGGCTTTTCCTCAACTAGGACCACCTGGGCCTGGATATTAAGTGTTTGAGCTTAATAATTAACAAGTGCATTTTGTTTGTCATGAAACTGCCTTCCAGCTTTTTCTTTATTTCTTTGCTTTCCATTGTTTTACTTTTGAAAATTTTTAGGAACTAAACACAGGAATAGATGTGTTATTTATTTTCTCTGTGAACTCAATAGCACAAAACTTTGCATAGTATAGCATAAAATAACATTTTTTTCCCCTGAGTTTTGAGAAAACTGCGTTTTGGGAGGTGCAGTAATGAAGACTGAACACGGCTTGCACTGAGCTACGTCTGCAACCTTATATTTATTTTTTGAGACAGGATCTTGCTAAGTTGTCCAGTTCTGCTACCTCAGTCTTCCTAATAGGGTTACAGGCGTGTTCCATCATTCCTGATAAAAATTCTGTTTTTAAGAATCAGATAAATGGTTTCCTTGATCGAGGTGAACAAATTATTTTGACACTCTCGTTTCCCTGTCCCCTTTATTAATACTACATTTTATTTGGGAAAATACAATAAAGAAGCAAGGGGGCCAGTGGAATAAGCACTTCTCTGGCAAGTGCAAGGGCCTGAGTTCAATCCCTGGTTCTGCCAAAAAAATAAAAAATAAAAAAATAAACAAGCAGCTTATAAACAAGCAGTTTAATAAAATGATATTTCAGAAATACACTCCAATCAAAATTGCTCAGTTTTGAACTGCAGTGCATATTAGGTCAAATTCCTAGTAGCTGTCTAAGACCACTACATTTTGGTATCAAAGATAAATTTTCTCATGCCATGTTTGACCTGGAAGTAACACTAACTGAAGTGATTTGCTCTTGCCTACTCAGCATCCTGGTCATACCTTTTGAGAAATAGGAAGTCTTATGTTCACAAAAGATCTCCTCTGCTACCATGCAGGTTCTATGCATTTATTACCCAAGCCTCTCAAGTTCCTCCTCCTTCCCCTCAATTCACTTGAAAGATTTGAAAGCTGTTGGAAGCTTCTATAAGAATTTTTTTTCAAAAGTTTTCAGGGAAAACTATCTTCCTGGTCAGTTCAAGTGATTTGATTGATGTTTTTTATGTGTTACTGAATTTTCAAATTATATGATTAGATGTCAGTCCAAACATATTCTGCTTTATTTTGGGCCCCTTGTAATCTTGTTTTAGTTAGCTGTTTACTGTAAAGGTTTCATAGATTTAGCTGGTAGCCCCTTTTGATTTCTTTAATATAAAGAGTAGAAATTTCTAGTATTTTGAAAGGCTAAGTTAAAAGAAGTTTGTCTCATTAAATTTCATCCATCCCATCTGCCACTACTTCTCTCCTTTCTCCTCATGGTCGTATTTCCTTTCTATATAGTACTCTAACATCCAAATATATCTTTGCATGTGTTGTATAAACCACAGTCTCCCAAAGCTGTGAAACGAAACTTTTTTTTTTAAGCTGGCTCAGACTGCCTTAAGGGCAGATAAGATGTGGATGTGGAGCTGGGCATTGAACCACGGTCCCTTGCACCTGACTGAGTTTGCCCCAACAGGTACTTTAAACAGCTGAGCTAACCCATAAGCCCCCTAACTAGCCTAATCTAGTCAACAGTATCTTAATATAGCTGTTTTCAGGTTTTTAAAAGAAATATTTATTTTTTTATTTATTGGATACTGGGTCTCACTGTGCAGTTCAGATCCATAGTAATCACCCTGTTTCAGCCTCTCCAGATTCTAGGTGTGTGCCACCAGGCCAGATTTTAGGGCTGGCACAGTATTCCTGGAACAGGCACTGCATGCGGTACTGGTCCTTGTAGTTGCCAGGCAGGTGCTTATGTCACTGAACTATCTCCCTGGTCCTCAGGTTTTATTTCTTATTTGATTATTATAATTCTCATTGTACTATCCATTTAAAATGGAATGGCTTGAACAAAATACTATATATTTCTGAAACAAATCAATTTTAAAACATTAATTTAAGGCCAGCCAGGTACCTCAGCAGATTAAAGTGACTGCTTAGGCAGACACAGGGACTGGGCTTTAATCCCTGGCATGCCATGCTGGCCCCACAACCGGGGTGCACTGAGATGTGACTGAAACTGATTATGGTGGTACATATCTGTAATCCCAGCACTTTGGAGGCTGAAAACAGGAGGATCACTACGAGTCTGAGCTGTGTAGTGAGACCCTATAGATCCTGTACCAAATAAAATATGTTAAAAAAAATAATAATAATTGGAATCTATAGCTTTCCATGTAGAATGCATCATTGATGGGAGATTGTTCCAGGCAGCAACATACAAGGTTGTCAGATATTATGTAAGTTGTTTGTTTCTACCATAGGAAATAACTCATCTTCTGGTTTCCAATTCAGATGAAGTGACACATTTAGCACTGCAGAGTGTGAACAACGAGATTAAGAGCATGGCTTCTGAAGCCAGATGGACTGGTTCAAATCCTGGCCAGATTGCCATATGACTTCTTTGTCTCAGTGTCCTCAGGTTCAGAACGTAGTATCTGTTCTTTCTCTTACAGGGTTCAAGAGTATAATTTATAAATTATTTAGAGTGGTGTTGGATGTACAATGTATTATTGATATAGTTCATTTTTAGAAGTATCTGAAATAGGGTTCTGAAGGGAACTGATCTCTAGTAAGGCTGGTGCTCTTGTCCATATACCACTTTTCACAACCCAAACTATGCTCTTCTCAAGCCTTTATGGATTAATGTCATTCTGTATACTATGGTGAAGGAATTGTATTTTATTCCCTCCCTTTTGCAAATTGCTTTGTTCAGTTTTAACAAAATAATGGTACCTTATACTGCAAATCATTTTTTATATAGTCCATTCTTTCCATAAAACTCCAGGATAAATTTTTGGTACCCAAACCTGAAAAATATACCTTCAATATATCACTTGTATCTTGTTTACTGGGACCTATGGTAGAGAAAACATGTCTATCCCTTTTCTTATAGACTATTAGGAGCCTTGGTTTCACCATGCAGATAAATCTGCAAGCCCCCAGTCAGCCCTTTCAGTATGCCTAGAAGGAGCAATTTCCAATTGTGAACACAATAACCTAGGGGGAAGGGGGACTGATTTATTTTCAGGATCAATTTTGTGGATGCTTAATTGATTATGGGCTGGGGAGATAGCTCAGTAGAATAAGCGCTTGCCTGGCAAACACAAGGTCCTGAGTTCAATTCCCTGTACTACCAAAAACGAAAAAGTCATGAACAATTGATTATGTTACAAAGATTAATGTCTTAAGTAATTAAGTATTCACACTTGCTTTGTTGTTTTAAAGGAGAGAGACAAAGGTGCAAGAATTATTCAATCAGCTGTAATCAATTTTCTAGCCAAGCGACATCTGATAAAAGAGGTTAATGCAGCGTTGATCATTCAGAAATGTTGGCGAAGATTCTTGGCACACAGAAAATTATTAATGTTAAGAAAGGAAAAGCTGGAGAAAATTCAAAATAAATCAGCTTCAGTTATTCAGGTATAGTATCCTAGACTAATATTTAAACTTAAAACATTTAAAAACAACATTTTTAAAGGTAGAAGGCACAACGTGATATAAAAAAACAAATTAATAGTTGTATTTTAGAGTTCTCTAATACACTTCCTCCTAGGTATCTGACAAGTGTCCAGAACCCCCTCGCAGTTGGCCAAGTCTGCAGCTGCTTGGTCCTTATGTTGAATATTTGCACATAACCTGTACACTATTGCTGCATTACTTATAATGCCTAAGGCCATGTGAATGTCAGCAGTTGTTACATTGTTTTGCTTATGGAATTAGGACAAACAAAAAGTTTGTGAAAGTTCAGTTAGGCACAGGCCACTGTCATTCTTTTTTATATCTTTATCAGCTGTTGAATTCAGGTTATGGAATGTGCTCATCAGAGGGGTTTGTCTGAGTTTTAATTTAAGAAATACTTAACACCTCTTTGATCTGTGTAAAACTGCTGTATTCATTGTAAGGTTGGACCATGACTCCTATGCTTTCTTTGTTCTGAAGGAGAAATATTCTAATTCCGTATCTCTTGCTATCTTATATATAAGAGATTTTTAATGTTCATCTTCACGGAATATGCTGGCATACTGTAGCATTCTGCTTTGTAGATCCATATCTGCAAAACCAAGCTCTCCATTTTATCTTCAATGAGTCCTTGGAAACTTTTATGTCAGAACAGATGTACATGTTTTCTTCTCTTTTTAGTTGGAGTGTAACAGAAATAGTGCTTATAATTAGCCAATAGAATACCTGCATTATTTTTCTTTATAGTAAAGAATATATAACATACCTGCTTTATATATTAGCCATGTTCCTTACATCTATGTAAGTTAATATTCTATTTTAGTAACAGTAGAGCTATGTGCTATTTTTTTGTGTGTGTGCTGCTAGAGATCAGATTCAAGGCCTTAGTCATGCTTGACAGGTGTTCTGCCACAAAGCTACATCTCCAACTCAGAGATGTTTAGCTTTTAAGTTAACCCCTTGTAAATGTCATTGAAACTTCACACCATAAAGTTATGTGGTTTTAAATTGACTTTATTTTGAAAAGTGAAAACAGAAGCAAAAAGTAAAAGAAAAAATGACAGAAACAGGATAACATACAACAATGCATATTTATAGATGTTCAAAACAAACAGCTAATAAATAATGGTTATTATATCATCTGTTTTAAATGACAAATCCCTTGCTTTGATTAACAGTTATAGTTATGCAAGATTGGACAAATAATTGAATACTAACTCTTGCTTTCAAGAAATCTTAATTTTTTTCCTTGTCTTTTAAACATTGTATTGTCTCCCTAGTGTAAGAATCTGAAAGAGTAAATAAAGCCTGAAAGGTATAACAGATACAGGAAAATGGAAAGAAAGTGAAAATAAGGATTCAACAACAAAGATGAGAGAAAGGAGAAAAGATAGGGAAAGAGGAAGGAGAGAACATCATGCGAATATGTATTCTGGATGACTGAGATGACTGAACTTAATAACTTCCATCTGTTTTTTGAAAATAGCATTTAATGTTTAGGATTTTCACCTTGACTAACTCTGTATGCTGATAATCCATGATCTGAGTGACTGTGTCGAGGACAGCAATGTGTAGTACAAAGCTGCTGGTTGAATACCTCTCATCTTGGGCTTCTAAATGTGTACTGTTTCTAATGTCTTATCCATTATTATACTCTCTTTAAAATAAAAAAAAAAAACATTTATCTATTTTATAAATTGGAAAGATTTTGGTTTTGGCCATCAAAATTGATAAATGGCGGATTCTGATGTAATAGATTGTCTTTGTTTTGAAACTTATAAATTCATGAAGTATTGCAGATAGAAAATCTCATACATTAAGAACAAAAAGCCAAATAATTTTCATGAGCATCATCTGGGCCAAGAAACAGTATAACACAGCTTCTTAGACGTTTCCCAGTCAGTTAACTCTCCAGTTGCAGTCATCCTTTGCTGATTTACACTGACCATATCTATGTTCCTATCCATCATCTTTAAATAATATAGTTTTGTTTGCTCATTTAAATTTTGGGTGAATATGTCTAAATTCTTTCCTTTGTCATTTGTGAAATTGGTTAATGTGCTTGAGTGTAGTTGTGATGTAGTTTTTATTGTTTAGTAGTTTACAGTATATCTGCTTATTGTACATGGACATTTGACTTTGCAAGTATGAACTAGTGTGTGTGTGTGTGTGTGTGTGTGTGTGTGTGTGTGTGTGTGTGTGACTGAGGATTGCATCCAGGGCTTCATGCTTGCTAGGCAAGTTCTCCATCACGAGTTTATGTTGAGTCCAGGTCTCATTAAGTTGCCTATGTACCTTGAATTTGTGATCCTTCTGCCTCCCAAGTACCTGGGTTTATAGTTGTGCTCCATTGTGGCTGGTGGCTTTCCAGTTTTAAGTTAGTTTCTCTGAGACTTTGTTTTCTGGTATGAAATGTATTCATTTTGCTCAGTATATGTGTTGAAGCACAATTGTTTATTCTCAGTATACTTCGACTTTCATAGTTGTGGCCAAGAAATCTTAAAGTTCTGATTCTGGTTTTTTTGTTTGTTTCTTTTGTTTTTGGTACCAGAATCCAACTCAGGACCTTCCACTTACCAGGCAGGTGCCACACCACTGAGCTCTACCCCCAGCCTTTGCCATTCTGTTATGTAGTAGTATTCAAAGTTTTAATTTGCACTTTTTGATAATGTTGAACACTTTTTCATTTTAGAGATCTGCTCTTGCATTTCATGTAGATTTTTTTTTCAGTTTGATTGTCTTATAGATTAATGGGAGATATTTGGCAAATTTATAGCCAAATTTAGTTGGGATGTGTTTTTTGTCAGTACACCATTTTAGAACACAGCTACACTATTTGTGTATGTGTGTATATGTTGTGGTCTGCTTTATTTTTCATTTTTAGAAAAATGTTTCTGAAATGAATACATAACATGAGATTAATAATATGTTGTACATTGTAAAAAATTGTTTACAAGCTTAAATGAATATTACAATAAAAATTGTCTAAAATAAATAAACAGTTTACAGATCAGTCATATAATAGTTCATTCAGTATCAAAATCAAGAAATTTATATTCATATACTTAGAATTCTCAAAGTAGAAGGAGTTAGGCAATAATATTTAAAGATTTAAAAGCTGGCCAAATAGCTCAGTGGATTAAAGTGCCTGCAAGCAGGTTCAGGGGCCGGGTCCTGCCCTGCCTGGGGGGTGGGGGGGAATGATATAGCAATTGAGACTGGGTGTGTTGGCATATGCCTGTAATCCCAGCTCTTGGGAGGCTGTAAAAAGGCAGATCACTATGAATCCAATCTAGTAGTGAGACTCTGACCACCCTGTAGACCCTTCTCTAAAAAAATACAAAAAAAGCAGATTTAAAATTTCTAAATTTAGTTAAAATTATAACAACACATTTGTAAGAAAAATGAACCTTTGCACAAGAGACATGAATAAAATCATAGCAAGATTCACAAAAATAAAATTGTCCAAAACTAATTATAAAGAAAAAAATCAGTAGAGCATATACACAGAAAAAATATTACCTGTGCAAGAACAAAATTAAATAGCATTTTATTCCACATTAGAAAAAAAAGCTAGTGGATAAGAAACTAGACTTATTCACAGGACTGAAAAAAATCTCTCCTCATTGAATTTTATACTTGGCAAGCATACCTTTGCAAATTAAAATGAAAATATTTTCCAGTTATACAAACTCAAAATATTCTAATACCTCCAGATGTATCATACAGAAAATAACAAAGACCATAATCCAGAATGCAAGAGCAATTGCTGTATGGTCCTGGATAAAAACTAAAGAGCTCTCAACATGACAGTTATGCAGGACTATATAAAATATAATTATATTAGACAAATCCATTTAAAAAGTCATTGAAGATTTCCACAAAACAATATCAATCTTGTCAGATTATATATATATATAGTGTGTGTGTGTGTGTGTGTGTGTGTGTGTGTGTGTAAAAGTAAGGAGGAACTAGCATAAAGTCAGTGGAAAATGGGAATACACTTTTTAAAGTTTCTAATATTAGGAGAAAATATAATACTATGTCGTATAAGTAGATTGTGAGTCAAAGAAACAGTATAAATTGTAGAACAGAAATTTAAATTAAACAATATTCAGAAAATTAAATATTAATTCAAAATTTAATATTTCAAAATAGTATTCAAAAATTAAAATTAAATTGTGAGTTCAAACTAAGAGGGCAGAATGTAGTATATCATATGTATGAATCTGTGATCAATTCAGAGTACTCGCACAGTATTTGATTGTTTATATAGATAAAAATATCAACTAAGAAAAAGTTTTCATGGTAGTAAAGAATTACTAAGAATAAAACAACAAAAATACTGGAATGGAAAATATATAACCAGCACGTCTAACAGTTTGGGAATAGGATATTGCACAAAGTTGTAGTGGATGTGAACAGTGTCTATGACGTTTACTGGTGGCCAGGTATCACTTGTGGGACTGAACTGCTATTTCCTTGATATCCACCCTATAGACCCAGGTAGAATTTGACCCATGGGGTACAGGAGAAGTCTATTTGTAGAGTATGCTGATGGAAATATTTTGCTGCTATATACAAAAGAATAATTGAAAGAGTGTTGTTGTGTACCTCTTTTTCTTTGTGTTTAATTGTTTACCCTATTTGGTGGGTTCTCTCCATTCTCACTCATGGAATTGTAGTCATTTTGATCACTCTCTAGAATATCTTTTGGTAGTTTCTTTAGGGTTGGCTTTGTTGTCATGGAATTATTTAGTTGTTCTTTGTCATAGAAGTAGTTCACTTCTCCATTAAACTTAGAGTTTTGCAGGATATCTCAGTCTGGGTTTGAATTTTTTTTCTTGCAAGACTTGAAGTACTTTGCTCCATGCTTTTCTTGACTTGATGGTTTGTGAAGAGAAATCTGCTGTTATTCTGATGGGTTTTCCTTTAATTGTTTCTTTTCTCTAATAGCTTTCAGTATATTGCTCCTATGCTGAATTTCTGGGATCTTGATTATTATTTGTCTGGGTATGGTTTCAATTGGGTTGATGTTTGGAGTTCTATGTGCTTCGGTATGGTCTGCTTTTAAACTACATTAAGTCCTGCTGTTAAGCAGGATTGAATTTCTCCAACAAAACTGGCACAAAGCTGAAGACATTTGCTCTTTGTCTTTTTACAGATAAAGTTTACTACCCCTAATCCTGATGTATGTTCTACAGTTACTTAGATCAATGTGTATTGTGCTGTTCTGAGTGAAATGTTCTATTAGTGTGAGATCCATTTGGCTGGTGGTGTTAAGTTCTGATATATGCCTACTGGTTTTGTTTGAATATATAGATGTGTCTTTTTCCTTTCAGTTCTTTCAGTTTTAAAATATTTTGAATTTCCATTGTTAGGTGCATGCAAATTGGGGATTATTGCATCATCTGTGAGAGTTGGTCCTTTTATCATTATGTGAGGTCTCCTTTTATGCCTGTTAACTCTCTTCCTGGAATTTACCTTGTTTGCTATTAATATAACTGTTCTATCTTTTGCTTATCATTACAATATTTTTTTTGCTCTCTTAATTTTTACCTGCCCATATGATGATATATGAAGTATTTTTTTAATAGATAGCATAGTTTTTTATTTCTGCTTTTTTATTCTACTGTAGCACCTAAGATTACAGACATGATAGACAGGGACTCTATTAATTAACTGTATTTCCAGCCTTGAAAATATCATTTTATTAGTATTTTAGGTCATTTGTACATCAACTGTTACTGTTTGTACTGGAAATCAAACTTAGGACCTTGTGTTTATTAGACAGGGGCTTGTGTCACTGAGCTATACATCCCTGATGCAAGTGTTCTTTTTTTTTTGTGGAACTGGGGGTTGTACTCAGGCCCTTGCACTTGCCAGGCAAGCGCTTATTCTACTGAACCATCTCTCTGACCCCTTTTTTAGGTCTTGTTATTTTATTATGTTTTCTGAGTATTATCTGCCCCTCATTTTTCGTTTTCTACTATTTTAGTTATTTGAATACATTTTAGTACACCCAATTTTCTTTTCTATTATATACACTTTCATATTTAATTTATATATAATTTTCCATTATATATATTTTTAGTGGTTGCTATAGGCATTATAGTATGTATAGTTGTTTTTTTGTACCAAGGATCAAACTCAGGACCTTGAGCTTGCCAGGCAGGCGTTTATGCTGCTGAGTTATCTCCCTGTCCCCTCTTTTTATCCTTTGAAAATCAATATTTTATTATTATAAGTATGATGTGAATAACTTAGCACTATCTCAGTCCACTTATGTAGCCCCTAGTACTGTCACCTTTTTATTGAAGTTATGCTGTTTATGTCACGTATGGACATTAAAAATCAAGCACATGACAATATTCTAATATGTTTATGCATATATTTTGTATTTCTGCTGATTTGTTTATTTCTGATGTTTACAAATCCATTTAGTCTTTCCTCAAAAATGACTTTCACATTCATTCATGAAAGCTTGAAGTTCTTTTCTCTATGTCACGTATGGACATTAAAAATCAAGCACATGACAATATTCTAATATGTTTATGCATATATTTTGCATTTCTGCTGATTTGTTTATTTCTGATGTTTACAAATCCATTTAGTCTTTCTTTCCTCAAAAATGACTTTCACATTCATTCATGAAAGCTTGAAGTTCTTTTCTCTTAGCAGATTAAAAATGTTTTATCTGTTCCCTCTGCTATTTATGGTTTTTAAAACCTTGTCACTCAGATTATTTTCATCAGTAATATATCCCACTATTTTTAAGAATTAGTGTTTGTCATGAATGTTCAGCACCTTGATCACATTGTGTCTCACTGTGGATTTTTCTGAGCCTGTCTTGCTTACACTTCACTGAACTTTGTGAAGGTGCAATCTTACATTTGGGAAGATTTGAACCATCATTTCTTCATTAAAGTTTTCACTGTGGTCTTCCTTTTATAAATGTTATAGTTAGTATCATGCAATATGTGAGCTTTTTAGATTGGCTACTTTTACTTAGTGTGTTTTTGAAGTTTTGTGTCTTTTCTGGCTTGATATCACTTATTTTTAAAATCAGTAAAAAATATTCCATTGTATTTGTATGCTATAATTTTTTATCCACTCACCTACTAAAGGATATCTCAATTGCTTTTAACTTCTGGATATTATGCAAATAAGCTGAAGTCAGTATTTGCATGTAGATTTTTGTATAGTCTTTTAGCTGCTTTGCACAGCTAGCTGGGAATGCTTTGCCAGGTTATGCAACTTTTTTCACTTTCCAAGAGATTTCAAACTGTCTTTGAAAGTTGCCATTTGATGCTACAGTGGTTTGGGTTTTAGATATTCCAGTGCATGTGTAGTGGAATTTTGCAGTTCATGAGACCAAGAGATGTTAAGCATGTTTTCATATATTCATCCTATGTAAGGTGTCTTTTGACCATTTTTAAATTAGGTTTTTTGAACTGTACGAGTTGACTTTTAAGAACTTTTATTAGATAAGGCATTTTATAAATACTTTCTCCAGTCTATTTTTGTCTTCATTCTTTTAGTGTTTATGTTAGCTATCCTGTTTGTTACAAAGCAGGCCCTTTTAATTTTAGGTCTAGCTGATGAATTTTTCTTTCAAAGATACAACTCTTTTGGTATTGCATCTAAGAAGTTATTGCCAAGCCCAAACCTTCTGTCTCTCAGAAGCTGTATCCCTAGACTTTTATTTTGAGACAATTATGAATGACTGGGCTTAAATTGACAATTTTCTGACTTTAGCCTACCAGAATCCCTGATTCTACAAAAGTGCCAACATACCTAGCATCTTTCAGAAGTTTTAACAGTTTTATATTTTACATTTAGGTCTATTAATTCAATTTAGTTTCTATATATGGTGAGACATTGATTTTAGATTACTTTTGCATATGGGTATTTATTTTACCACGATGTTAAAGTAATCTTTCTCAGTAATTATCTTTGTTCCTTTGTCAGGTACCCATTTCTGGGCTTTTTATTCCATCGATGTATTTGGGTTTTTTTTTTTCTCAATTCTTTACTGTCCATCCAGCAGAAAAGTATATAAATGAAGTATACATCACGGGGCCGTAATATTAAATTGAGCTGTAAATGGCTATGATCAACAACTTCTTTGGATAACTCACTATTGTTGTGCAATGCTGGACTGTGTTGGATTGTGTTGTCGAGTTCAAGCACCTAAGTTAGTTGACAATGGAGTGCCCATCTCTGACAGTTGTAGACAAAGGAAGGGATATAGAAAGGAAGAAGCATGATGTGTGTGTATAGACAGTACAGTTGGGATAGATAACACTGCGCTTCTACATAATCCTATGAGAGGCAAGATCTGCACTAATGGTGGTTGGACAGGATATTATGTCATCTTCTAGTATTATGGACAACCACTAGGAAAACAAGGTAGAAAGTATTAATTATTAAATCTTTGATGTAATTCAGGTATAAAAATAAGATACACAAAAAGCTACACTCTATTTACAGATAAGAGATACTGTATAATAATGTCTGTAAGTATAATATCATGTATGCACCTTCTATGATACCAAAACATTATGAAAACAGTTTGCAATGTATTAATTTATCAAATCCATCTTGTCAAGGTATCTTAAAACTATCTCATTGATATTTGTACTTCAATAAAACAAAAATAAAAAAAAATGAAAACGATACTATGCAGTACAACAAATACTAGGAAATTCGTATTATTTTGTTTAGTTAAATTCTGCATCACTTGTAATTTTGCTGTTTTACTACTATTTTGTACTCTCTTTAAAAAATAAAAAAGAAGTGAATTGGCCAGAAAAATAAATAAATAAATAAATAAAGTCATTTTGCACAAATAATCTTGATTATACTTGGATACATGTTATAATTCCTTATCCATTTCTTCATAGTAAGAAAAGTAATGTGATATGCATACACATCATTTTTAGGCTGAAGACTAAGAGCCAAATCTCATGTGGTCCTTATTGGAAAAAGAAAATAATGAGGCTGACAGGAACTTGTGCATGTGCCTGTTCTCTGATTTGCCTCATCCTGGATATGTGCCTGGGCCAAGTGCAGCTGCATGCTCAGTGGGCAGTCCTGTAGGAGAGCTTGGTGTCATCCTCAACTGCTTTATGTATATAAGAAAAAAAATGTAGATGTAGGTGGGAGAAACAACCCCTCACCTCCATTTGGCAGTGTTTGAAGTGTTTCAGAATAGGTTATTATGAGAATGCCCAGAGCTTGATCACTAGTAGCCTAGGGTCATTCACATACCACCAGCTGGGATTAGCTTGATACATGGCAGTCCTGTTTGTTGAGTCTATATGCTATTAGGTTAACTAAAGGGTTCCATTATCACTCTTTGAGATACAAAGGTTTTTGCTTAAGCAGTCTTTCCATCATTATGCTTTTAAATTATGCATACTCAATCTGATGTAGTAAATTTATTCTTAATGAAAATAGTAACTATGAAAGTGATTTAATTCATGTATTTCATAAATTCCTGTGCATTCCTTCCTTGGTATCCACCAGAGATTAGTTCTGGGATCCCCTAAAGATAGCAAACCTATGCGCACTTAAGTTCTTACAAAGGGCATAGTGTTTGCATATCACCTGTACACATCCATATCTTCCCCTATACATTAAACTGTATTTAGATTACTTTTAATAAGTTCTAAGATGTAAAGAAATACTATATAAATAATTGTTACAGTTTGTTGTTTGGGAAAGCCTGTGCATGTTTAGTACACAAGATTTGTTTTCTTCTTGGATTTCAAAATTTTTTTGGTCCTCAATTGTTTGAATCCATGGATGAGGAACCCATGGATACAGAGGATCAGCTGTATTCATTTTATTAGCCTATAATGTGATAGTAACAGGTGCCTTATGTAAATTGTTTGTCTATATAGCCATGAAATAAGGAGACCCGGTAAGATCCAGAATCTCTTGGAAATTAATTAGACTCAATAGATAACCAAGACTATTACTGTATTTTTCTTTTGATTCTTTTGCTTCTGATAGTACATAAGTTTGCTTATATTTCTTATGACTGTGATACAAATGCTGTGTAAATATAATTGGGATTATGATGATTTTCTGAATAAGCTATGGCTGTATTAATGTAAAAACAACTACTACAGATGTCTAGGAAAACTACATTGGCTTTTAAAATTTAATGATGTTTTTAAAAAAATGTTAGAAAAGTTGATATTTTCAAAAGTGTTAGTATAGAAAACTATTTCATTTTGTCCTTTTTTCCTCAGAGATATTGGAGAAGATACTCCACTAGAAAAAGATTTCTGAAACTGAAATATTATTCAGTCATCTTGCAATCAAGGATAAGAATGATAATTGCTGTTGCATTTTACAAAAGGTGTCTTTGGGCCACAGTTACAATTCAGAGGCACTGGCGGGCTTATTTAAGAAGAATACAGGATCAAGAAAGATATAAAATGCTAAAATCATCAGCGCTTATAATTCAGTATAGATTTAGAAGATGGAAGCAACGTAAAATGCAATTACAAATAAAAGCTGTGGTCATATTACAAAGAGCTTTTAGAGAATGGCATTTGAGAAAACAAGCTAAAGAAAAGTCTGCTGTTGTCATACAATCATGGTATAGAATGCACAGGGAAGTACAGAAATATATTTATATTAGATCATGTGTTGTTATTATTCAGAGAAGATTTCGGTGTTTTCAAGCCCAAAAATTGTATAAGAAAAAAAGAGAGTCTATCTTGACAATCCAGAAGTGCTACAGAGCGCATCGGAAAGGAAAAATTGAGCGGACCAACTATTTGCAGAAACGGGCTGCAGCCATTCAGCTACAGGCTGCTTTCAGGAGAGTGAAAGCACGTAATTTACAACGACAGAGTAGAGCTGCTTGTGTTTTGCAGTCATATTGGAGAATGAGACAAGACAGATTTCGGTTTTTAAACCTTAAGAAGAGTGTTATCAAATTACAAGCACACATAAGAAAACATCAACAATTACAGAAATATAAGAAAACTAAAAAAGCAGCTATTGTAATTCAGACTCATTTCCGAGCTTTTATTTCAGCCAGGAAAGTTCTAGCATCTTATCAGAAAACACGGTCTGCTATCATTGTTCTACAGTCTGCCTATAGAGGGATGCAGGCCAGGAAAGTCTTTCTTCATGTTCTCGCATCTGTTATAAAGATTCAATCATATTATCGCACTTATATTTGCAGGAAGAAATTCCTGAGCCTAAAAAGTGCTACAATAAAATTTCAGTCAGTTGTCAAGATGAAACAAGCACGTAGACAGTATTTACACCTAAGAGAAGCTGCTCTCTTTATCCAGCAGTGGTACCGTTCTCAAAAAATGGCTTCACAAAAGAGAAAAGAATATGTGCAGATGCGTGAGTCTTGTGTCACACTGCAGGCCTTTTTTAGAGGATGCCTGGTCCGTAAGCAGATGAGGTTGCAGAGAAAAGCTGCTGTTTCACTACAGACTTATTTCAGAATGAGAAAGATACGGCAGCACTACCTAAAGACATACAGAGCAGTTGTTGTCATTCAGAGCTACTATCGTGCATACAGAGCACAAGTCAATCAGAGGAAGAACTTCCTACAAATCCGAAGAGCAGCTACCTGCCTTCAAGCAGGTTACAGAGGTTTTAAAGTACGCCAAAAAATCAAACAACAATCCATAGCTGCTCTTAAAATTCAGGCTGCTTTTAGAGGCTACAGAAAAAGGATAAAATACCAATCTGTACTTCAGTCTACTGTGAGAATTCAGAGATGGTACAGGGCACACATGATTGCTTATGGTACAAGAAGAGATTTTCTAAAGACAAGGGCAGCTGTAATTTCCCTCCAGTCTGCCTATCGTGGCTGGAAAGTCCGGAAGCAGATCCAAAAGAAACATCAAGCTGCAATTAAAATTCAGTCTGTTTTTAGAATGATCAAGGCCCAGAAACAATTTAGATTGTTAAAAATGGCAGCAGTAATCATTCAACAACGCCTGAGAGCACTGACTTTGGGAAGGAAGCAACGAATGGAGTATATCAAACTTCTCCATGCAGTAGTGATGCTACAGTCCATGTGGAAAGGAAAAACCCTGAGGAGACAGATTCAGAAGCAGCACAGCTGTGCTGTTATCATACAGTCATACTATAGAATGCATGTGCAACAGAAGAAATGGAAAATCATGAGAAATGCTGTACTTCTCATTCAAATGTATTATAGAGCTTACAGTGTTGGAAGAGAACAGCATCACTTATATTTGAAAAAGAAAGCTGCCATAGTAACTTTACAGTCTGCCTATCGTGGTATGAAAGTGAGAAAAAGAATGAAAGATTGCAACAAAGCAGCAGTCACCATACAGTCTAAATATAGAGCTTATAAAACCCAAAAGAAATATTCAACCTATAGAGCTTCAGCTGTTGTAATTCAGAGGTGGTATCGAGGTATTAAAAATGCAAACCATCAACATATACAGTATCTTAATTTAAAGAAGGCAGCAATTAAAATCCAAGCTGTTTATAGAGGTGTTAGAGTAAGAAGACATATTCAACACCTACACATGGCAGCCACTTGTATTAAAGCCATGTTTAAAATGCATCAGTCAAGAACAAGGTACCAGGCAATGAGAAGAGCAGCTATTATAATTGAAAGAAGGTACAGAGCATACTATCAAGGTAAAATTCAACGAGAAAAGTACCTGGCCATCTTGAAAGCTGTTAATACTCTTCAGGAAAGTTTTAGAGGAGCAAGAGTTAGACAGGCTCTGCGAAAGATGCACATCTCAGCTACACTCATTCAGTCATACTATAGAAGATACAGACAGCAAGCATATTTTAATAAGCTAAAGAAAGTGACAAAAGCAGTACAGCAAAGATACAGAGCAGTGAAGGAAAGAAATGTACAGCTTCAAAGGTACACCAAGTTGAGGTGCTGTGTAATATGCATCCAGGCTGCTTTTAGGGGAATGAGAGCTAGAAGACATTTAAAAGCCATGCATTTAGCTGCCATCCTTCTTCAGAAGCGATTTAGAACTCTAATGGTGAGAAGAAAATTCTTGTCTTTTAAGAAAACAGTCATTTGGATTCAGAGAAAATACCGTGCAAAACGTCATTTGCAACAATTCCTACAGTTACAAAAGACAGTTATTAAAATCCAGTCATCATACAGAGGATGGGTGGTAAGGAAAAAGGTGCAAGAAATGCACAGGGCTGCTGTCGTGATCCAGGCTGCTTTCAGAATGCACAGAAACTATGTTACATTTCAGACTTGGAAACATTCCGCAATTCTAATTCAGCGACATTATCGAAAGCACAGAGCCACAAAACTGCAAAGAGCAGATTTGATCAGACAATGGGATTCTGCTGTGATCATTCAAGCTGCATATAAAGGAATGAACACAAGACAGTCCTTAAGGGACAAACACAGAGCTGCTGTCATAATACAAAGAACATTTAGAATGTATAGGCAGTATTGTTTCTACAAAAAACTTCATCGGGCTACAAAAGTAATACAAGAAAAACACAGAGCAAATATGAAGAAACAGAAAGCTCTTCAACCCAAAGCCTGTAAGAAAGAAGAAACTTGTATGCAGACAGCTCTTCAGGACAGAAATACAAGGAAACAAATTCAGAAGCAGCATGAGGCTGCCATTATTATTCAGAAGCATTTTAAAGGCTTTAAAACAAGGAAACATTACCTGCACCTTAGAGCCACAGTGATTTCTGTTCAAAGAAGATACAGAGCACTAACCGCCTCCAGTACCCAAGCACTTATTTGTGTGGGATCTTCTCACAGAGGCTTTCAGGTAAGTAATTCCAATAGATGCATCTGGCTGGCACACAAATTTAGTCCTACCAAGTGTACAAGGTCAAGTTGTTTATCAAGCAAAGCTGACTTTTATTTTACAGAACTATAATCAAAGTAAATGTTTACAGTTCAGAAATTTATCTGAACGTAAGCAGCCCTTAGACATGAAAAGTTAGTTTCTAGACAAAAATCTGAAAAACATAGCTGAGGTAAATTGACAACCATCATTAATGTATCTGTATTTGGTTGTTACAGAACTAAAACTCAGTATGAAGCTGTTCAGTGTGGGTACATTGTGAGTCAACGGTGGCATAACACTTCTCTGTTTGCTGTTCACAGGAGGCAGAGTTTCATTCTCAGAGTGGAGCTGCACAAACAGTTCAAAAAGCTTTTCATAAGATAATTTCAAGACAGCTGGACACAAAAAAATGTGCTGCCCTACGAATTCAGTCTTTCCTTCAGATGGCTGTGTGTCGAAGAAGGTTCATTCAGCAGAAAAGAGCTGCTGTTATTATACAGCATTATTTCAGGACATGGCAAACCAGAAAACAGTTTTTGCGATACAGGAAAGCAGCAATGGTTTTACAAAATCACTATAGAGCTTTTCTGTCTACAAAACAGCAAAGACAGTTTTATTTACAGATCAGGAGGAGTGCTATTATTATTCAAGCTGTAATGAAAGGGATTATACAGAAACGGAAGTTTCAAAAAGTTAAAAACAGCACCATAAAAATACAGGTATTTATATATTTAATGTAAAGAGTTTCAGCCTTTAATATTTGTTTCATTTATTGAGTGTAAGTCATACAGAGATGTTTAGCTTAAGTGTTCATTTTCTATAAAGTAAAACATTTTGGAGAATAAAAAAAGACATCAATAAAAATAGCCAAGACATTATATAACTAGGACTGTTGTGGCCATGGGTACCATGTGCTTAGTATATTTCAGCAGGTATTAACTATGACACTCCATGAAGAATTTTAAGACTCATTAACATTTATTTTATAAACTAAGCTGAGATTAAGTATTATTTAACATAATTTTAAGTCAAAAATCATTCTTCAAATCTGCTGTCCAGAGCTACTTAAATTAGATAGGCAAACTTCATTGAATATGGAGCAGTTTTGGCTTCTAAAGCATTTTATGTTATTTAGTTTAATCTGCTCTCTAATGCATTGGGAATGTAGAATATTTCTGTTTTATACTATGACACAACTGAGAAAAGTTAATTTTTACATACAAAAGAAAACATATCCTAGGATTAAATAGGTATTTGAGTTCAACTATTAAATTCTACCTTCTATCATCTGCACTTTTAACTGTATGTGTAATATATTGGTATCTGGTTAGGTTGTCGTTAAATCATGGAAAAATAAAATGGAGAACAGTAAAAGGTGATATACGATTATTGGTCATTAGAGTAAAATTTTAGCCAGTTTGTAAGATGTGGAGTAAAATTTAATCTTTGTCTCTTAGACTGAGAGGAACTTAAGCAGGAGATGGTCAGAGTCACATTTGTATTCTGAACAAAATATGAAAATGGACTTGAACAGGAGTAGAAACAGAGAAACCGGTTAGGAGGCGGTTGGCAGAGGTCAGGTCAGAATGAGATCCTGGGGTTGATTAGTCTGATTTTCAGTTTAATTATCTCCCTGAGAAGATTTCCTTAAACTTTAGCGTTTGAGTAGCAGAAAGTTTGAGCTTGGAGTTTGAGCTTGACAACATTGGTGTCACTGTAAAGGGATTATCTCAGAAGAATGTATGGGATGAGTGAAAGAAGGGGACTGAGATTTGAGCTGGAGAACATACTTTCAAGGACATTGAAAGAAGCTAGCACATGGAATTAACAAAGAATAAAACTCTGAGATTATTGTTAATGTCTTTAGTACAGGGCCTACAGGATCTCACTACACAGATCAGGCTCATAGTGATCCTCCTGTTTTCAGCCTTCCCAGTGCTGGCATTATAGGCATTCACCATGCCCAGTCTCAATCCTGTCTCAGTGCACCCCAGGGTTAGGGCCAGCTCCACAAGCCTAGAATGGAACCCCAGTCCCTGCGTTCTGCCTAAGCAGGTGCTTTAATATGCTGATCTATCTGGCCGGCCCAATGAGATTATTAGTGGTGTCAAGAAATCAGTAATTGAATGCCTTCGGCCTCTAGAAGTCCAATGTGCTATCCATTGTGCCACAGAGGAGTGTGTCCACCAGTCTTTGCGCAGATCCCCGCCACACAACCAGATAGCATTACCTATAAAAGAAGAAAATTCCATCTTCAAAGTCCCTCCACGTGCACATTAAACTTTGGACACAGAGAATCTTTTTGATGATATGAAGGATGCTGGTTCTAGTGAGTCAACAAAAGTAAAAACCAGGTTAGTCTGTGGAGGATATGAGCTCACATCAGTTCTTCAGTTAAATCCTTGCAGAATTGCCAAAACAAAGCCTAGCAACAACCAAGATGCATCCTTTGAAAATATCCAGTGGAGTGTAGATCGAGGAGCAGACCTTTCTCAGTGTAAAGTGGATATTACTTATAATAGACACAAAGGATGACAGTCAGTCAAGAGTAGGAGGAGAGACAGTAGACATGGACTGTACATTGGTCAGTGAAACTTTGCTTTTAAAGGTGAAGAAGCAAGAGCAAAAAGGAGAAAGAAGTCCAAACAGAGAAAGAAAGATGGACGATACCTTGGAACATATGTTTGATCGGACAACACGGGAAGAATATGAATCTTGTTTGGCAGACAGTTTCCCTCAGGTGGTAAATGAATTGGAGGAATTATCTGCTGCCGTAAGGGAACCAGTTGTACATAATGATAAACAAGATAAAGTGAAGCAGAAAGCATTTGTAGAACCATATTTTAAGGATAATGAGAGGGAGACTAGCCTACGAAATTTTCCTCATATTGAAAAGAAGAGAGAAGAAAATTGCTTGGGCATACATGTAAGGAATGTGACATTTATTATGCAGATATGCCAGCAGAAGAAAGAGAAAAGAAACTGACTTCCTGCTCAAGACACCGATTTCACTACATTCCACCCAACACACCAGAAAATTTCTGGGAAGTTGGTTTTCCTTCCACCCAGACTTGTGTGGAAAGAGGTTACATAAAGGAAGGTTTTGATCTTTGTCAAATCTTTTTTCTATTAAAAATTTTTTAAATGGCTTTTATCTACCACACATAACTATTTAAAATGTGGATGTGTTTATACTTCCTTGCTCTTGCATCTTTAAAACAATAAGGTGCTTTAATTTTGCACTCTAACTTAAGAGTTGTTTACTTTTTTTAGTAATTACAATTTTGAAAATAAAAAAAAATAAATCAGTAATTGAGTAGGAAAGGAAGTTTCAAATGTTACCAAGAAAATTCAGAATTAGAAGATGTTAATTGGTTTTATTAGTTAGGATCATATTTAACAAAAATGTCAGAAAAGCCAAAATAATCCTATGAAAAATCAATTTGTATTTTTCCTTGTTTGGAATATTAGTTATTAACTTTGAGAATCTAGTTCTTAACCTACACTTGTAATCTTAGTGCACTTTGTAATCACCTGGAGTCTTTGCAATACTAATGATAAGCTTCCCCATGTAGACATTAATTGGTATGGGGATGATTCAGGTAGTAGAATTTTCAAGTGGTCCCTACATGACTTTGAGCAACAAACTTAGAAAACTATCAAAATATACTGTACATAGCTGAATACATTTATATGTGAATTAGTATTCAGATTTATTTACATGAAAACAAATTTTCATCTCCATAGTAATTTGGACTAATAATAGAGACCTTAACCATTTCACAAGACATTTATAAATATTAAATAAATTAGCTCTGCCAGTTACCTGTGTGATAACAACAAGTCACTTAATTTCTCTGGGGTTTACTTTTTATCAGCCAAGTGGTTTTCAGAGCTTAGTTTAATAATTTGTAGCTGTCACCTAAACTTTCACTCAGCTAAAGGTTGCCAAAATCAGAAAGTGTGACAGTCCTCAGATTTCTCCTCCAGGTTGGACACAAAACCTAGAGTGTTGGAACTGATGAGAAGGGTCTGTTTCTTTCCAGGAAATGTATGTATTCATTTCTTTCTTTCTTCTAAATGAATTATGGTAATAACTGTAAAGAACAAATCTAGTTTTTCACACACCATAAATGTCTTCTAATTTAAAATACTGGTTTTGGTTCGACTGGCCTAGCAGCCAGCCACAGTGTGTATATGTGGTAAAGTACTTGTATTAAAATCACTGTTTTCAGAGGGCTATTTGTCGGCATATGATAATCAGGATATCATTTTATTTCTGCTATTGATTTTTTCTTCATTAATCTCTTATTAACATCTTATAATAACTTGAAATTTGTGGAAAAGACAGTCTATATTATCTGTTTTGATAGGGTGTATGGAGAAGATACAAAGCTAAGAAATACTTATGTGAAGTGAAAGCTGCCTGCAAGATTCAAGCCTGGTATAGGTGTTGGAGAGCCCGCAAACAGTATCTAGCTGTACTGAAAGCTGTTAAAATTATTCAAGCTTGCTTCTGTGCCAGACTGAAGAGAACACGGTAATGTCGCTTTGTGGCAGAGTTTCAGAACATAAGACTGTATGTGTGTAGTAGCCAGATCCTTATATAAAATAACACTGCTTGTTTATTTTTCATTTAAATATTTGCTATGCTTGATTTATTAAACATTTGTTTATGTTTTCTCCATGGAGAAATTAATGAAAAAGTTAATTTCATTAATGAAATTTATTAAACATTTCATTTAAATATTTACTATGCTTGATTATTAAACATTTGTTAATGGTTTTTCCATGAATGAAACAATATAATCTTGGGCTGTGTTGCTTTTTTTTTTTTTTTTTTT
>PVKA01002800.1:0-119333 GCA_004027165.1 Ctenomys sociabilis
AAAAAAAAAATATATATATATATATATATATATATATATATATAATTGTAGCTGGGTGTTGGTACATGCCTGTATTTCTGCGCACTCAGGAGGCTGAGGCAAGAGGATCACTGCAAATTCCAAACCAGCCTAGGCTACAAAGTGAACTGAAGGCCAGCCTGAACTGCATAGCAAGACCCGTCTCAAAAATACTAAAAACAAACAAAAAAGAGGTTCGTTGACTATCCACTGTCAGGATGAGATGAGCTATTATTGGGCGGCAGGGATGAGCTGCCCCTCCCCAGTCACTCAGTGTACCCACGCACTGCAGCCTGTTAGTGTGGCTATCGCAGAATGTGCCAAACTCCATCAAAGTTTGCTCAAGATTTCAGTGACAATTTCTGCATTTCTATCTTTAGTTGCCTTAAATTTTGACAAAACAGTGTATCATGAAAATAAAAACGATGAAAGTTTGAAATAAAGTCAAACAAGGTTGAAATTAGCTCATTTTTTATTTAGAAGATGTGCTAGATACCAGGAATACTGGGACCTGCTGCAAGAGGTGACCATGGGGTCACAGCAGCGGCAGCTGAGCCAGGCGCCTGGCCTTGTGCCCCGCTGCTGCCGCCTTGCGCGTGACCAGGGGCCCTGGCTGGCCTGCAGATTGGGACTTGCGCTTTATCCACACGAAGACCACTGAGGAGCATGGTGCCGGGAGGCTGCCACTGTCCTGTCCCTTTTGCCCTCCGACAACAGAGGCCCCTGGCTCAGGTGTCCTACCCCGTCCTCAGAGTACCTTGGGAGTGAATTCTGCAGGCTCTGGAAGGGCGACCTGCGTGCGCTTCCCAGATTTCCTCCCATGGCGGGACGGCCGCTCCTCTGATGCCCTTGGCCCTACTGTGTGACCTTGGGCGGACCCATTTAGTGAGGAAAAAGTACCGTAATATTTGCCTACCTGAAAAGATGAACATGTCGCCATGACCTTGAATTTAGCTGACAAAAGTGCTCCGCAGTTGCCCTCTTACGTGATCTTAACACTTTTTGTCTGCCCAGCGCACACTGAGGGCGGCACTGGTGCGGTCCCCTGCGCCTGCCTCAACATGACTACGCAGGGGCTTTAGCCCGCTGACCCGTCTCATTGGCTCTTCCTCCCCGATTCAAGTCCATTCTTAAGCTGGGTTCCGCGAAACAGTGGGCCTCCCTCGGCCTCGTGGGGTGCACCTGCTGCGGCTCACGCTGCACCACACCTCTGCTCTCCTGCTGAAGTCAGTGTTCCACGCTGGGCACGGCGCGCAGATACCTCCAGTCGCTGCTCCATGCTTTCATGGCCACAGCCCAAGGCAGCAGAGTCCTGGCAGTCGGCCCGACTGAGGGCACAACGTCCTCAGGTGAGCAGCGTCAGCACAGTTCGCAGGCAGCCGTGGGGGGACCCCGCCACAGGCCGGGATGCACCGCACCCACGCGCCACCCAGGCTGTGACTGCCCGGCCAACCCAGGACGCTCAGGTGAAGGACAGGTCATCAGGAATGACAAAAGGTTCACCTAATTTGAACATGAAATTCAGGAGACCTCAGCTGTGAGATGGATTCAAACAAGTCTGCACCCTTGGAAGGAGCACTGTTCAGCCGTGTGCTGCGCGCCCGAAACCAGGTCTGTGTGTGTAGAAGGCGTGTTCGGATCCAAGCAGCTTGGAAGGACGCACACAGACGCGCTTCCCTGAGATTTGGCTTCTAAACACTACATTCACACTGGACCACAAAGAAAACTCAAACACCAAAATTAGTGATTAACTTTACAAAGGGCTTAATATTTCCAATAAGTTCACACTATTTGCAATTTTTAAGATATTTTTTCCCAAGTAAATACTAAGATTAATGGCATTTTCCCCTTTATTGTACCATTCATATAGCTGTTAATAAAACTACAAAGCTGCTCTGGCCCAGCAAAACAGAAAAGCAAAGCTTCCTTTGGTCTCCATATACATTTATTTTTGCACAGGCAGTAACCCCATTTCATTATCCTTTCCTGCAACTCCACGATTCTCAAAATGGTAATTTCACTCATATGTAACAGTGGTCCCTATCTGTTTTGGAATAGAGCTAGTTGATTTTCTTCCGAGTTCTGCCATTTTTGGAATCCCATATGATTATAATGTTAAAATACACCAAGAAGAACAGGAAGTTCAAGCAGGACACAAAACACACCAACACAGAAAATAAGTCTGGTAGTTTCCTCGGAGGGTCCAGGGTGACAGTCATGAGTGTCAGAAGGCCCAGAATGGTCATCGAGGCAAGAAACTGTAGGGGAAAAGGTATCTCTGATGCAGAAAAGGTAAAATGTAAATTAATTTGCTCTGTAGCTGTCAGGCACAGAGCTGACCATGAGGCTTGGGGTGCACTCACAGGGCTCCTCCAGGGCAACTTGGGGGTGGCGGCTCACACCTGAATCTGGCATCCTTAGGCCCTGGCTCTAATGGTGCAGCATTGGAAGCCGGGTGGACAGCGCGTCCCCCAACAGGGCATGGCAACGGGCGAGGAATGACGTCTGCTCGGGTTGGGGCACCAGAGGCACAAGGATGGGGGCGTGGGACCAACAGGGCCTCACGCTCGAGCTCTCCACATGGTCACGAGCAGGGCCAGCGACTGTCCTGCTTGACTGGTGGCCGTGTCTACCCAGGGAGGAGGTGCGTGCTCCTGGAGTTGGTAACCCCGAGCCACCTGCCCAGATCAGGACCTCCCAGGGTGACAGGGTGGGGATCACTGGGATGGGGCAGAAGTGGGGTGCCATGGCTCTGAGGTGATGTCTTCCATCGTCCTAGGTTAAGTGTGGGACTGAAGGGTTCCCACTCATACCCTCTCCCACTTACCAGGAAGACACAGCATGGCCAAGCCACAAGGCCTTGGCCATGCGGATGCGCCCCTCGGGTGCTCCTCCCCATCTGCGGCTCTGTGGATGCCTTCCCACCCGGCCTTGTCTCCCACGTCCCCAGGTCTCCGGGTCCCACACAGCTTACCAGGCCCCTGAGCACGCAGGGAAGTAGCACCAGCCTCCACCGGGGCACAAACCTCGAGGCTGCCGTGCAAAAGGGCCCCAGCTGCAGCGCCTCCTCCGACAACGCCTCGCCCCACAGTGGGAAGCAGGTGGCACTCGCAGTGCAGAAGGCTGCAGCCGTGGCAGCCCAGGGCATCAGGAGTCCGTCCCGGAGCAGCAGCGGCAGCAGGCTAGGGACAGAGGGGCAGTGAGGGCAAGGGTGCCACTCGGGCCACAAAGGGGGACAGGGCCACTCACCTGAAAGTCGACACAAGGAGGAACCATGTGGCCATAAAGGGAATTTCGTGTAGGATGAGGCAGACAGGCCTGAAATAGAGAATTCAGCTTCAACACCAGGAGCTGGGAAGCTTGGGAACACACGTCATCATCCCAGAAGCCAGAAAGGAGCTGGGTGAACTAGAATGGGCCCCAGTCCCCCTGAAAGTGCATGTAGTCACACACACAACACACACTGCAGCACCCAGGTCGGGCAAGAGGCCTCACTGTGTGCCCCTGCCTTGGGCTCCCAATTGGCTTCAGGACAGGTAAGCGCCACCATGCCTGGCTCCTGATTCACTGTCTTGCCACTGTACAAGAGAAGTCCTAGAGAAGGCATCCATGCTTCCCGGACTGCAAGGCTCGTGAACAACCTTCCTGCACACAAGCTGCTTCAGGAAAGCACAGCGAGGGGGGGCGAGCTCGCAGAGGCCGGCTGCATCCTCCCTACACCCTGCAGTCTGCAGACTGATGCCGGACACAGGAGCCCGGGAGCAGCGCTGGGATGCGGGTGGTCCTGGCGGGGACACAGAGAAAAGTGGGGCTCCCAAAGCAGCCCCCAAATCCTGCAGGCTGAAGGGGACAGAGAGGCAAGGACGGGTGATAGGGAGGGGAGAAAAGCCAGGACTGAGAGCCCAGAGGCGCAGCGCTGGCCACGAGCACAGAGCAACATCCAGGGAAACAAGGAAGCATGCCAGGACCACTAGCAGCTTATGCTGAGAATGTACTTGCAAAGTAAGAAATGACTGTGCAGGAAATCTTATGGCTCTATTTTCATTAAACTAATTAAATTATAAAACTACTTATAAGGCTGGGTGTGATGGTGCGCACCTGCAATCCCAGCACTAGGGAGGCTGAGGCAGGAGGGTTGCTGCGAGTTTGAGGCCAGCCTGAATTAGGCTGAGCCCCAGTTCCCCGAAAGTGCATGTAGTCACAAACACACAACTGTACACACTGCAGACACACCTACTCACATAGCTGCCAAGAGGATGGACTTCTCATGTACTTGGAAAGAAAACAGGAAGAAGGACAGCGCACAGGCGGCCTGGAAGCAGTGGGGCGAGTCAGCATTATTGAGGGTCTGGAGAGCAGCCACTGCAGGCAAAACCTGCCTGCTTACTTTAGCTCTTCAGAATGAAATACAAACAGTGTGCATAATGCTTCACATTTTAAAATCAATTAGCATTTTTTACAGTTCTGGAGGTTGAACCCAGCCCTTCTGCACTGAACTATCTACCTGACCCTTTTTTATTTTTTAGTATGAAGCAAGGTTTGCTCAGCTGGGGTCTAAACTGGCCTGTGCAGGCTCAAACTGCATACTGGTCTGCCTCAGCCTCCCAGTGTGGGGAACACACTTGTGCACCACCACGCCTGGCATCAAGATTCTGTCATTAATATTCACTGAAAACCTCAGATACAAGGGTCATACCTTCATCCTCCCAATGGCAGGAAGGACAAACAGAGCAAAACCTAGAAGCACAATAAGTCTACTGCGGTGCATTTAAAACATCCCCTGCAATAAATTATATTAGGTTTTATAAAGCCATCTGCTACGTGGGGCTTGAATCAGTTACTGCATCCACTTCCACAAGTCTGTGCAGCCTGCCCCTGCCCAGGTTGGTCTGGGGCCCCCACACCTGTCACCCACGGGCCCAAAAGGAGGCTCTGCTCTTCTCATACTGCAGGTCTAACACGCCTCTGCACCATCAGGCACACAGCAGCTGCACCGCTTCCTCTCCAGGCCTCCTGGGCCAGCGGGTAGCATTGGAACCTGAAACCCTGGACCCAGGGGCAGTGAGGTGCCCAGGGAGATCACCTTGGGCTGGGGCCACGCAGGGCACCACCCGAGGTGCCACCTCTCCCAGCCCAAGGACCCTGCGGTCACAGGGCTCTGCATGCCCACTCAGGGCGGGCCTGTGCTGCAACACCTGCAGGGCCAGCCCACTCATGCCAAAGCCAGGCCTGGGGGACTCGCTGGGAGCAGGGACTGGCTCAGCCAAAGCAAGAGGGGCCAGGGAGCTGGCTCAGTGGAATAAGCACTTCCCTGGTAAGCGCAAGGGCCTGAGTTCAATCGCTGGATCTACCAAAAAAAAAGAAAAACAAACAAAAAAACAACCAAGCCAGCAGCAGTCAGCTTACCAGGGCGAATCTGAATCCTTGAGCAGAGGGGTGGAGTGTTAGCTTTATGCACACAGGAAGCAAGCTCAAGAAGGTAACACAAAAGCTAGAAAATGACAAAAATAAAGTGTTTCCTTTGTAGAGGTGTAAAACCAGCTAAAGCAACTTTTTGAAATCTAAAAATAACATTTAAAGATCAATTAAACTCCACTTCAAATTAAGTTTTACTGATTAAAGTCCAAATAACACATAAGAAACATATATATATATATATATTTACCACTCAATTCTACCTATTGTATATTTACACCACGAACAGAAAGTTACAAAAAAAAAAAAAAATTGCTGGAGATCCGTTATCAAATACTCAGAACAAGAAACCAGCCAGGTCTGAAGAGAGACCGTGCTGGCTCTCAAGCCCACAGCAACCGAGGAAGGGAGAGTCACACGGGCTTGGCCCCGGGGAGGAAGCACTGGGCAGGCTGAGGCCCAGACTCTGGCCCTCGCGGTGCTGTCACTCTCCACCTCTAGGCAAGAGACTGCTGCGCAGCGAGGGGACGCCTGCCAGGCCTGCCCCGTGCTCACGGTGCTCAGGCCAACTCCGCAGCAGCCACACGCGCACGCACATGCGTGCGCGCCCTACCCAGTCACCTCCAGCTTTTCTGCTTTTCTGGCTGGTCCTGTACGCTACATGACTGCGCCGCGTGGAGGACACCGGCCTGGGAAGGGCTTCCAGTTTCCCCTGGGTGGGTCCCGAGGACCCTGCATGAGGCGGGACACTCACCCTCCCTCGGGCAGCTGGCTGTGGACAGCTCCTGATGCTGTGTGAGGCAGGGCCTGCAATTACCTGACAAGTATCTGGGTGTCGCGTGGCAACAGGTCCTTCATCTTCACAAAAACACTGAGGCTGCACCAGATGTTGGCTACTTTATCCTTAAAAGAGATTTGTTGGTTTTACATTTTGTTTTAATTCAAAGAAATATGAAAGCCCATGACATGCACAGCCGTGATCTCTAGCTCCTGAGGCACAGGATACTTGCACAGCCCAGCTGATACTGCGGACAGTGACGCACACAGGTGCCCCCACACCCAAGCTGTGTTAATCAGCTGGCCGCACCCCCATGTCTCCCGAGAGACACCAACACTGTCCCAGAGCAGCTCACTATCCCTAAAGACCGAAGTTACTCCTTTGGAAATCTAAGAAATCTTTTTATTTTAATGTATTTAGTATAGGGTTTACAGGGTCTCATTACACAGACTGGACTCACAGTGATCCTCATTTTCAGCCTGTGAGCTCTGGGATTACAGGTGTGCACCACCAATTTCAATCACCATCTCAGCACGCCCCAGGGAAGGGGCTGGCAACCTAGAAATCTTTTACCCCCTATTGGTACAACACCAATTACACAGAACCTTTTCATTAATACCTGAAGTTGTTATTTATTCAGAGTCACCCACTGGGTACCAGTGAGGACAAAAGCTAACTGCTTATACATCAAAATGTTTAGAAACCTCATCAGGCTGGGGAGATCGCTGAGCAGCAGAGCACTGGTAAGTGCAAAGTTCCAAGTTCAATTCCTGGTACCAAATAATTAAATACCTCAGTGGTTGTGCTAGGACCCCTTTAAAAAGTAAATGAGTAGGGCTGGTAAAACAGCTCAGCAGACTAAGCACTTGCTTAGGTAAGCTCAGGGGCCAGGGTTCAATCCTTGGCCCCACACACTGTGACGGTCCTGCCCCGGGCGCACTGAGCAGGTGATGGAATCCAGGCATGGTGGTGCAAGCCTGTACTCCTAGCACTAGGGAGACTGAAAACGGGAGGATCTATGAGTCCAAGCTGCATAGTGAGACCCGGCACACAAAATTAAATTAGTAACTACAGCTCTCTTGCTCATACACCTGTCTACACATCCGCCTCGGTCATTGGGTCGAGCGCCATGTACGGGGCCGCTCTCCTGCAGTAAAGTCGGGGGTTGGGGGGGGGGGTGAAGAGCGTGGTCAGCGCAGGTAAACGCCCCGGGAAGACTGGAGCCCCCATCACAACAGCCCCCATCTGCACCTCCCCGCTGCCTTTCAAATGCTGGCCCCGTCCTATAGAGCCTCTGAGACGCCAGGCACGTGTGCTCAGAATTAGAAAGCTATGCAGGCTCTTTAAACTCTCCTTAAAAAGAAATGTTATTCAAAAGCAAATTATCTACAAATATGTTGTCTCTATCTAACTTTATTAAAAGGTCTTTTTGTTTCAGAAAAATGGTTTGTTTAATTTAATTACTAAATCTAAATGATCAAATTATTCATGTAATAAAAGTTTAACAAGAGTGATTAAACTAGCATTAAGTGAAATGAAAGGTTCTCATTAAACATTACTGTGCTGAAGGTCATATATCTTGGAAGGCGTGATGGTATCTTTCTGAAGCAAACAGGATTATTAGTTTAGCAAAACTTTCCTAAGACTGGAAAGAGCATCTAAACCGCAAACTGACAGAGTTGGTGGTGGTGCGGCTGCCACTCCCCTGCTGCACCTCCCAGCGCCCCTGCTCCACCAGCTACAGCAGGCTCCGTCTGGGGCTTAGGGGGCACAGGGTCTGCGGCCATCGCCCTGTCCCCATTCTCCATGTGAAGTGCTGGCGGTGGGGCTCCACGTGCCTCGAATAACCCTCGGTCCACGGGGAAGAGGCGTCTCAGGACCTGCAGGGCCTGCTCCTTCTCGGTGGAGAACGGCAGCCAGCAGACAGTGAAGGACGCCACCACAGTGCATGCGAGCTTCACCAGCAAGCCGAGCCTGGGCAGAGGGAAGGGGCCTGAGTAACAAGGTGGTGGCAGGGCCACATGCAAGGTGGGGCGTGTGCCATCCATGCCCTCAGCACAACCCAGTGGAGTCAGCTGAGTCAGAGCTGGCTTCACCACCTTGATGACCCTCATTTCATGCCATTTCTGCAGGACCAGGCCCAGAGAGTAGGAACAATGCAAAGGCGCTGGCCCCCACAGCTCCTGGAACCAGCCTACACCGGGGACATCAGCTTGCTTGGACAGGTGGCTGTGCCTCTCGGCTAGGGGACACAGGAGAACACAGGGCCTGAGCTCACAGCTTCCCTGCCACTGCATAGGTCAGCAGCGAGAGTGAAACCCGCCCTCTCCAAGGAGGCTCACCCAGTGTGTTCCTGGAGGTGAAACACTGAATTCTGATGAAAGGCCACTCACTCACCCCTTTCCTTTGAGGCCTTTTTGGAAACACTTGCCAAGTAAAAAGCAAAAAAATGGCAAGGAATGGTAGAGCTCCATCTGCTTATAATTCAGAGCTAAACAAAAGGCCAAGGAGCCGAGCAGGTCCCGCTCAGCAGACACCCCCAGGATACCCCACAGCGCGAAGCCAAGGCTCACGGCATTGTATGTGTGTCTGTGTCAAGGAGAACGCCCAGGACCCAAAGCAGCACACGTACAATGACACAGACAGGGAGGCACTTCCACGGTTAGGAGCAGCTGAGCCTGGGCTGCTCAGGGCAGCAGGGCGCTGCTGAGGGCCCCTGCAGTGCTGAGGCTGAGGGAGCTGCAGTGACAGCTTACTGCTATCGAATGCCCTGTGGTCCACGGGCCAGCACCCCATGGTCTGCAGGAGCAGGCAGTGCTCCAGCAGCAGGGAGAACGCACCAGCGGCGGGCACCACGGCTCCTTTAGAGGGCACCCAACCCTGTGACCACATGACCCCTGAAACACGCCCACCAGAGACAGGAGGTGCAGGGCACTGACCAGAGTTCCAGTACACACTATGATGCGTAGCAGAGGTGTTAGGGTGAGCGCCTGCAACTGCCCTCAGAAACTCCACCCGCTAGAATGCATGCAGGGCACGGTGGCCTGCCACACACACAATCCCACCTCTTCAGGGGACTGAGGCAGGAGCACCGCCAGTGTGGGGCTGGCCTGCTCAACTTAGGGAGGCCTTCTCAAAACTAAAGCCACAAGGACAAGCTCAGCAGCAGACATTTGCTGGGCATACCTACCTTGGGTTTAATCCCTGGTTCTTTTTTTTTTTTTTTGCGAAACCGGGGATTGAACTCAGGCCCTTGCACTTGCCAGGGAAGTACTTATTCCCCTGAGCCATCTCCCCAACTCCTTTATTTTTTTAATCCCCAGTATTGACAAAAAGATACTCATGCAAGTTCTGGATACAACCAAGACGCCTCTCACTAATACAGAATTACACCTATTCATGCAATGGAATCCACTTAGTGCCATAAATGTCTCACAATGGCTGAGCCCATCTGGGCATCTCAGGGTCCGCCTGTCACCCCAGTGTGGGAGATGAGGTGGGAGGATCACTGTGAACTCAAGGCCAGCCTGAAGTACACAGTGGGACTCTCAAAAAACAAAGTTGAGCCCAGAACACCCAACAGAGAAAAATACCTGCTGTGCTTTCCCTTCAGGTGGCTGGAGACCTACAGGAGAATTAGCAGTGTGCTGTGGCGTGGGCCTGGGCATCCTCCAGAGCCCAGTGCCTTCACCGACTGGGCTCTAGGCTCTACAGCTGACTTTCGGATGGAGCCTGGTCTTTAGAGGGCTTTGGGGGTGTGGCCTAGAAGAAGGCGCCCTCCCCGGCTCTTCCCTCTCTCTGCCTCTGGGCTGTGAGCCTTGCTCCTCCAGGCCCTGCCCTGGGCCCCCACCTTGAGCAGGGACCACGCACCAGGCTGCACAGAGCAGACCTCTCCTCCAAGGCTGTGGGGTCAGCCCTGCTCTGAAAGTGACAGGAGGCAAGAGCAGGGAGGGCACAGCAGCATGCCACTGTTTAGAGGCTGGTGGCGCTGTTCCTGACCTGCCTCTGCCAGGTTGTTAGCCATGCATGAACGTTCTCACAGTTCTCTGAATGAACCTCATGTCACAGAGTAGCTACGAGTTTAAAAACCTGGCAAATAACCCAGCCCCCCAAATCTAACTTAGGAAAACATGGTGAAACTATTACGGATTTCAGTATCTTTTGCAAGCTCTTTTTAGAGTAATTTTAAATTTTACTAGAATCAAAACAGATTAGCATCAAAAGGAAGTACTGTTAGCCAGTCACAGCATGGTGTATGGTTTTCCTTTCAGAGGCAGAGATTCTGGGGGACAGGGGAGATGGCTCAGTAGAATAAGCGTTTCCATGGCAAGCACAACAGCCTGAGTTCAATCCCCAGTTCCACCAAAAAAAAATAGAGCTCCAATTCAGAGACAGAGATTCTAACAGTACATCAGAAGACAAACTGGCTAAGCATGTAGATTTTATCATCTTACTCTCTAAAACCTGCTTGACAGAGTATCATGTATGCACCTTGTACAATAAAAAACCAGTACAAAAACAATATGCAGTGTATTAATGAAAAATAAATAGCCGGGCGTGGTGGCGCATGCCTGTAATCCCAGCGCTTGGGAGGCTGAGGCAGGAGGACTGTTGTAAGTTTGAGACCAGCCTGAGCTACAAAGTGAGCTTAAAGCCAGCCTGAACTGCATAGCGAGACCCTGTCTCAAAAAAGACAAAAAAAAAAAAATAAAAAAAAAAATAAATTAAAAATAAATAAAATAAAACCTACTTGTCTCAACATTCCTTACTATAAGAAAAAGTCACACAGACTTGGCTTTAGTTTCCTAAACCTCCAAAGCCATTCCTGTTACAGAAACATTGTTTCTTGGCTTGAAAACCTGTAAGACTTTTCCTTCTCTTTGGCCAGAACAGCCACTTCGCATTCTTTTTCCAACTCCCAAACAGGGCTCACCACTCAGACTGTGCCCAAGCCAAGCTCAGGGGGACAAAAGCACTCTGCTGCTCGGAAGCCACGCCGTCCCTGTCACAGGAGAGGGGCATGCCTCCCCTTTATGGGAGCACAGCAGCTAACTGAGCAAGCACCCAGCAAGGAAGACGGGGCCACATAACCACACGACCACTCGACACACAACCATGCGAAACACATGCGCACATGTGCCCACGCGAGGCAGGCCGTGCAGCCAGCAAAGGATACTGAAAATGTCCATGGTCGATGAGAATGAGGCCTGGGTACAGCAGGATACAGAGGGCGCTGGCAGCCTGTGAAGAAACACGCACAGTGAAAGGGCGCCTCTGTCACCGGGAGCAGTGTGGGTGTCGCCAGATGGCAGCGGGAGTCCTCACCTCCAGAGTGCAGGGCCCACACCCAGCAAGCTCTGTGGACACTCGGGCCTGCATGAGTGCGGGGCATTTCAGGAGAAGGGAAATCACGGAAAGGCACTTGTCAAAAGAACTTTGAGGGCCAGCAAGGTAGCTCAGCAGGCTAAGTGCCTGGTTAGGCAAGCACAGGGTGTGGCGCTGAGTTGGCCACCGAGACCCGGCACGGTGGTGCACGCCTATGCGCCCAGCACTGGGGAGCTAAAACAGGACCACTGAGTCCAAGTTGCGCAGCGAGACCCCCGTACCACACAGAACCTTCAGATAAGCAGGTCAGAGAAATGAGCCTGTGGCCAGTGGCCAGTGGCCAGGGAACGCCGGCACCTATACTGGGGAGAAGAGCGACTTCTCAAAATGCCTTTAACTTAGTAATTCTCTCTACCCTTAAGTAATGAATCCAGCATGGTGTTTAGTTCACCAGTAAGTAACTTCTGAAATCATTAGTGCAGGGTAAGTTGATGCTTTCTGAATGAAAACTAACAGAAGATATAATGCTCATTATTCTATTCCTCAACACACAGCTTTCTTAAGGTATATCATTAATACACTGATTTAAAAAACAGAAACAGGGCTGGGAAGATAGCTCAGAGGTCTAAGTGCCTGCCTGGCAAGTACAAAACCCCGAGTTTGATCCACGGTACTGCATGCCATGCCAGCCCCAAGACCAGGCATGGTGGTGTGTGCCTGTAACCCCAGCACTGGGGAGCTGAAACAGAAGGATCACTATGAGTCCAAGCTACATAGCGAGATCCTGTACCAAATAAATAAATAAGAATTAATATAAAAAGCAAAAACAAACACTACAACCTGGGCATGGTGGCCCACACCAGTAACCCCAGCACTCGGGAAGCTGAGGGGGGATCACTGCACGGCACGCTCAGGCAGCCGGAACTGCACAGCCAGGCCGTCTCGCAAAAAGGGCTGGAGGTGTAGCTCCGCATGAAGGCTCTGGTTTACTACTCAGTACTGCAAAAATCTCCAAAACAGATTTATGGAGGTAAAGTGTCAGACTGCTGTACAGCTTACCTTTTTCTTAGTGGAGATTTCTTTTAAACAACAACAGTACACAACTACTGCAGGTATGTAAATCACCAAATCAGCAAGGAACACTGAAAAAGCAAGCAGACACTGCTAAGCACAACCCTGGGGTCCTCAGCAAGCTCATCCTCCCCGCCTGTGCCCGCACTGCAGCAACCCTGGGAGCCCCTCGGTTGGGCACCTCGCTCCAGTGCTGGCCTACGAGTTGGTCTTGTCTTATGTGCCACACAGCGGAGCCTTCACATGTCCGCAATGTTCCCTCTTTGTCCTGACTCGGGTTTAAACACGAACACAGCCGGGCATGGTGGTGGCTCTTGAAGCCATGCACTGTGTCCACCAGCCACAGGAAGATGCAGCACCAAAGCCTCTCACCTGCAGAGCTTCTGTAAGAATCGAAGCTAACCGCATTCCCTTTCCTACAGCAGCTCACGTGGCCCTGCTGGGTGGATTCCTGTGGGCGGCCAATGTGCCCCAAGTGCCAGAGCAGAGAGGCCATGAAAGCAGCTGCCCAAGCCACAGGGCCTCAGATCTCAGCTAAGCAGTGAGCCTGCACAGCTGCGCCTCAATTTCCCCAGCTCATGATAAGGACAAGAACACTGTTTCTCACTTGGGGGCAGCCCATTGGCTCAGTTGTTTAAGTGCATGCTTAAGCAAAGCAGTCAGGCTCAGGATTCTGTGGTTCGATCCCTAGATCCTTACCACACCTGCCCTAAGGCATCCTGAGCCAGCCAAAAAAAAACTCACCTGTGGGTGTTCAAAGAATTGAGGGGATAAAGGTCAAGTTCCCAGAACTGTACTCTCTCAGCCAGAGCTCGTCTTATGCACATTACCCACATTACCTACCTAGCTGTGTGTGCAGCTCCATGTTGCCCCCTCTGGCGACACTCCGCCCCAGCTTCACACCACCCCTTTTTTATTTACCCTGAGACAGAGTCTCACTAAGATGCTAAACTGTCCAGGCTGAGCTTGAATTTAAAATCCTCCTGCCTCAGCTTCCCACAGTGCTGAGATTACAGGCATACACCACCACACCTGACACACTTAGACACTTTTTGAAGTCATTAAGAACAATGATAGGGCCAGGATGCAGGTGTGGTGCAGTGCCTGCCTGGCAAGCATAAGGTCATGAGTTTGACTCCCAGAACTAAAACCACACCAAAAAAAAAAAAAAACAAAAAAACACCCTGGCATGCGCCTGCAACCCCAGCTGCTTGGAGGCTGCTGCAGGAGGAGCACAGGGTTGAGGCCTGGGCAACTTTGTAAGATCCTGTGTCAAGACAAAACACGTAAAAAGCCGGGTGGCTGAGCACTTGCCTCACACACACACACAAGGCCCTGGGTTCCAAGCACTGCAAAAAATGGAAAGAATGAAGGGGGAGAAAAAGGTACTTTTTCTAATAGTACCTTTTTGTAGTTTGTCCAAAATGCTTAAAACTCAAATGAGAGCCTCTCTCCCACTCCCTTACCTGTTGCACGCATGAAGAGCTTGTGTGCCAGACTCTCGTGCCCCCGTGACGTGTGCAGCGTAACCCAGGCTGGGTCCATGCGTTCTGCCCTGCGGACCAAGCACAGCACACTGGGCCTCAGGAGATGTGCCCTCCCCAGAAGTGCTCGGTGTGTAACGGCCTGGGGTTCGAGCCCACTAAGGGCTTCCCCAACAAGCATCCCAAAAAGAAAACAAATAGGGGCTGGGGAAATGGCTCAGTAGAACAAGCATTTCCCTGGCAAGTGCAAGGATCTGAGTTCAATCCCCGGTTCCACCAAAAAAAAAAAAAAAAACCAGTGAAATGATAAAACAAGGAAAATGAATTCAAGAGATGCTGTGAAGAAGTCCCCCAATTTTTGCTGACAAAAGTCAAGCCTGAGAGGAAACACTACGAGGCCGGGGCTGGCCTTCCTCAGAACAGAGCCTCAACTGCCAGCAAGCATCTCGCCTCAAGGCCAGGGCTCCACCCCACCTCAGTCCCAAGGATTTGGCCAGAGCTGGTACCATCTGAATGTGTTGCTCATTTACTTGGGATCATCCCAGGAAGAAAGCTTTGTAACCCACATTCAAAAAGTTTCGGAGCAGGAACAGGAGATCATCGTGAATTTGAAGCCAACCTGGGCTACAAAGTGAGCTCATGGTTAGCCTAAACTGCATAGCGAGACTCTGTCTCAAAATAAATAAATAAATAAACAAATAAATAAATAAATAAATAAATAACAAAATGAAATAAAATAAAAATGAATAGTTCTCAGTAGCCTCTGTGCAACCTATAACATTTCCACAACAAAACAAAGCTGAAGTTTTACATTTCATTTTTTAAAAGTTTTTATCTTTTTAAATTTTAACATAGTACCAGTAAATATTAATAAAGAAAATAAAAAAGTATTCTTCTATGAAAAAATAAATTAAAATTTCACACCCTCTGGAGAAATTACATATGTTCAAGCTGATAGTTACGTTCTTCAAACCCATTTGTGATAGACACAGCAGTCCAGCCATGTCCACTCTAGAAGACAGCAAGGACGAATGCTCAGGGACAGAGGAAGGAAACTTACACATAGGCACACAGGAGGCTGTGGTAAGCCGTGAGAGGTGGGTAGTCCAGGCCCCAGTACTGTAAGTCATTATCGCTGCTGTTAAAATACCTGGAGACAGACACAGAGTACACCTCAGCTCGGCAAGAAGCACATGACAGAAAAGGCAGCACGCACTGGATAAGCTATGAAACCAGAGAAACAACGGATTCTAAAATCATACAGAAACAAAGTAGTCAGTGTCAGAGAACATACAAAGATTTGGTTTATAGAAAAAAACCTCTCATGAGCCAGCTCCTGTGTCTTTGGTTTGTGGTGGTGGCGGCTCCTGTGGGTACTGAAGCCAGGACCTTGGCCCTGAGCTGTGTCCCCAGCTCGTTTTATCCCTCGAGACAGGATCTCACTGCGTGGCCAGGCCACCCAGGCTGCGCTTGAGCTGTGATCCTCCCGCCTCAGGCTCCCAGGCTGCTGCGATGACAGGTGTGCACTGCCATGCTGGCTGGCAGCAGGCAGTGCTGCACAAGACCGTGTCAGGCACACGGTGTGAGGACCTCCGGGACTGAAGGAAGGTTAGGTCTGACGTGTGTGAGTGGCTACAGGCTCCTCCAGGGAGATGAGCTGCGGAGGAGCGGCACAGGCCGCCTACTGAGGATGAAACTGCTCTACCCCTGCCTCCACCGTGAGCCTGTGTCACATAGGCCCTGATCCCCAGGGTCACTGCTTCATGTGGGGATAACAGCATGACTATGGGCAGGCAGCAAACGCCTACGCCGGCTAACCAGCTACTCAGGAGGCCAGAGCCGGGGAAGCCTGGGCTCAAGCCCAGCAGGCAGTGTAATGAGACCCGTCTCAAGACAGAAAGGTCTAAGGCTGGGCTGGTGCAGAGGGCCTGCCAGAAGCCTGGTATCAAAGCAAAGCTCACGGCTGCTCGTGGCCCTCACGAGGAGAGCTGAGCCTCAGGCATGAGCCCAAGCTTTGGGTCGCTCAGGGAAGCAGGCGAGAGAGGAGAGGAGCCAAAGGGCGTGTGCAGGCCTCCACCCAGCCTTGGCCCTGGGCACCAAGGGGCACACGGGACGCCTCTGAAGTGGCTCCGGAGACCAACAACAGAACCCAGAGGAGCTGGAGAGATGGCTCAGTAGAATAAGCACTTCCCTGGTGAACGCAAGAGCTCGAGTTCAATCCCTGGTTCCACAAACAAACAAACAAAAAAACACAGAACCCAGAGGAGTCCATACCACTGTCTGACCGGTAAGTTCAAGGTGACCTCTTGCCAGTGCCGCTGAGCCTCGTAATCCCCGAACAGCGGAGGTTGCCCAGCACCTGGCCAGAAGAGAGACCAGCGTCAGTGTGGCAGTGCCTTCGACCTCGCAGGACAGTGACCCCCGTCCCAGAGACTCAATGCTCCTCCTGCTTCCCAGTCTGCACCCCAGGGATGAGGCAGCAGGAGGGCCACACCATGCGGGCTTCCTCAGGGCTTTCACTCTGCACACCGCCAAGGACAGAACTGCAAACACAGGAGTAGCAGGTCAGGTGACATAACAGCCTTAGCCTGCAGCCTGGCTCCAGTTCCAAACTGCACAGGACAATGGCTTCTAACACCTAGCGCAGGCCCCCTAGAAGCCACGACTCCCGCGGCAGCCGTGGCTCCCCCGCCGACTGTGGGGCCGGACACACCTGCCTGCTGGGCCACATTTACTCTTTATTATGGCAGCTCCATGTTAAAGCCTGAGACTGCACCAGTGACCCGGAGCGGAGCAGAGCAAAGCTGGGCTGATGGGCCAGCTGTAGGCACGCTGTCGCTCTCCTGTGGGTGACCCAGGCTGTCAGCTCAGGTCCTGGGCTCTCACTGCCCTGTGGACCACGAGGGCAGGTGCAAGAAGATGGTGAGCCCATGAGACCAGCGGGGCCTCAGAACCAGAGACGTGTGGGACTTTGCTGTGAGGAAAAGCTGCAGAGCACCATGTCCCAGAATAGAGGTGGCAGCCACGCCAGGTTCCAGAATGGCAGCAGCATAGAGAATTTGCTCCTGGGAATCAGGGTCAGTGCTCAAACCTCTATAGCCAAGAGAGAAGGAACCAGCCTGCTGCTTCAGCTTGGCAGCAATGACAGTGGCCTTAGGTGCATTCAGAATGCAGGAGTTCTGAGGTTAAAAATGTTTTCACCAAGACTTCAGAAAGCCTTGGAGTCAGGCAGTGCACCCAGGAAGGGCAGTGTGTAAAGCTGTGAGAAGCCTACTCAGTGGAAACCCCAGAAGTTTGGAAAAGCCAGGATCCTGGATTATCTGAAGAAAGCTGCAAGGAGCAAGCAAAGCCAACCCCAGAAAAAGGCTGTGGGAGCTACCAGCAGAAGTGCTGGAGGGGTGGAGCCGTGTAAGGACTCTGGAGCTCACAACTCCTATGGATTGCTTGGGATGTTCCACATAGAGCTGCAGGACTTAATGCTTGCCCTTCTGGATGTTGGACTTGTTTGGACTTGTTCTGTCCCAGCAGTTGTATCCTGCTGTGTATATTTTTTAGAATGGTAATCTTGTGCCTTTGGATGTTGGAAGTGTTTAACTCTTCATTTGTACAGGGGCTCACAGCTGAGAGTTTGCCTTGATCTTGGAGGACACTTGGGACTGGACTTTTCAGCAGTGCTGAAACTGTCGGCAACTCTAGGAGATGGACTAAGTGCCTTCTGTATAAAGGGAGGTGCATGAGTCTTTGGGGCTAGGGGCAGAGTGTTATGGTTCTCATGCAATATAATGCTGACAGACTTAATAGTGATTCTTAATGATAGCTAAACCTGTGTTATAATGTTGAAGTTGATAAGCATATCTTTGTACCTGGAAACTGGTTTAAAGAAATGTCTAGTTGCCAAGTTGACAAGGGGTGATTGTAGTGGGGGATACACTGTGTCAACTTGAGAAGTTTAGATGTTCAAGGCACTCCGCAAAGAGCCAGCGTCCCTCCTTGGTAAACCCCCTCAACCTCTGCAAGAGGAGGGCACGGACATCGCGAGGCTCGACGCCCCTACCTAGGGCCCGGAGAGCCTCACTAGTGTGACTCGGCACTTACAGGACACATACAGGGACCTCCTCTGAGGAGCTCTGGTCTGCAGCTGGTGTGGAAGGAAGAGAGGCTCACTGCTTCACGCTGCTCCATGCCGCGAGCACTCTGCCTGGGAGCTGGCAGAGTACGGACTGAGCCCTCCACTAACTGAGCTAAATGAACCCTTACTTCATTAATTTTGGGTGTTGGGCATTTTGTTCTAGCAATGAGCAAAAAGTGACCAAGACACTCTATAAACAAAACTTTCATTTGTCTACTTCCCACAGACTGTTTAGCAGCAAAATCAAAATGTAGCCAGTATTTTTAGGTCTGCGAAAATTAAAATACAAATTCAGTTCTAACACATTTTATGTTAGAAACTTAAATACACTAATAAAAGTAGCCTGCCCACAGTATCTGCATGTTTCCACAAGAGGAAAAGCACAGGAGCAGAAGGCAGTTGGCCTGGGCTCCCAGGACAGCCCCTTGGGTGGGCCCTTCTCCCAGAGACAGCTAAGAGCAGGGGCCACACTCATTGCAGGGTTCAAAGGACCCAGCTTCCCCAACATTCACGTCCCCACAATAAGCTCCCTTGGGGCCCTTAGGTGCAGCCCCTGTCTTTCTGGCAGCCTCGGGGCAGAGTCCTAAAAGGCTGTCATTTCTCGGTTGCCCCACTTTCCCTTCTCAGGTAGAGGTGACACCTGTGCTCAGAGGCTGTGGGGAGCTGTGGAGCGCGCAGCCAACAGCCAAAGCGCAGCGCCTGCTGTGCCAGACCGTGACCACCATCCCACCTGCTGACTGTCTCTCACAACCTCTTTACCACCATAAACTATTTTTCCTCACCAAATAGTTCCTCCAACAGACGGTGTAACCAATCTCCCCCCATGGCCCATCGCACCCCATCCCGAGTGCTGCTGCGGCCCGGTCTCCCAGGCCACTGTCTGCGCATGGGCCCCTGCTCCTCGCGCTTTTCCCAGCCAGCTCTGACTCATCCTTCCTTGGCGCCGTGTCCCTTGCACACACTCCTGACTGGCTGTGATGGCTGGCCCGCCGCATGCTCTGAGCCTGGGCACAGGGCCCAGCCCAGAGCAGCGCTAACCAAACACCCGCAGAGGTGACCCCACACACACTCACACACTCAGCACGTAAGTAACAGGCCTCCAGAACTCCAGCTTCTCCAGAGGCCAAGACAGGAGGCCCCAGCAATCTGAGACCAATGGGGACAACTGAGCAGGAACCTGCCTCAGAAAGACTGGGGTGTGGCTCAGCACGACAGAGCTTGCCTAGGACAGATAAAAGTCCTAAGCCCTATCCTCTAACACGCACCCGTGCGCACGCACGCACGCACGCACGCACGCACGCACATGCCACTTTACTCCCTCAGGCCAGGTCTGAGCGTATTGCTTTTCAGTGGCTAAACAAACGTTTCTCATACCCCCATTTCTGTTTTCTTCTATCACAAACCACATGTTTTCATTAGAATTAGATGTTTAAATGTATTTTCTTGACCACACCCACAAAGCCTAAAATTCCGCCTGCCCAGACAACTACAAATTTACCACAAAACTAAACAAACAATAGAACACCAATTCAAAGGAATATTTACCTGATTCTGTTTTTTGAGGCACAGTCTCACTTTGTGTTCCAGGCAGGCTGCCCCCAAACTCATGGCAATGTTCCCGCCTCAGCTTCTTGGCTGGGAGGACAGGCCCTCCCCACGCCTGGCGTTTTACCTACCTTTTCATCAGTAAAAAGATCTTACCTGAGTAAGAGTGAAGAGAGACAGCCCAGCGCACGGTGAGCGCCAGCAGGACTGCCACCGCCATCCAGCACCATCTCTCCATGGCGCCCCCTAGCTCCACGGGCAGGAAACGGGCTTGCTGAGGACTTCGGGTGACACCCTCCCTCCAAAAGGCAAAGTCCAATAATGTCTGTGGAGCACCAGCCTGGGGGAGACACACCAAGGTTTAGCTGAGCACCCAGGAGCCCCAGGAAAAGACAGAACCCCCACACACAGCTGGGGCAGGGCAGAGGGTGGGGTGTGCTCCAGCTCTTACTCCTAAACCGGCTGACTAGGAAGTGTGCTTCCGCCCAGGCGGTGCTTGCCTGCAGTTCTAGCACTCTGCAAGGCTGAGGCAGGAGGGTTCAAGTTTGACTCTTATGGGGGGTGACTTGCTGAAACCTTGCCTCAAAATAAAACAAGAAAAAGGCTGAGAATGTTCCCCAGTGTGAAGGGGCTGGGTTTAGTGCCCAGTACAAAAGAAGCATCTCTCCCTAGAGAACGTGCCTCTGGGTGGCCAAAGCCACAGGAAGGTCTATTCCAGACAAAAGAAGGTTGACGCTTAGCTCTGAAAATCAGCCACAAGTGTCTGTGGGTTTTACTTTTCTCTCTAAATGCATTTGCACCAATCACACCAACTCCTTGTCCATGAGAAATAAGGCTTTCCCAAACACCAGCAAGAGCCCAAATTTGAGAGAAACAGAAAAGCAGTGAAAGCTTTCTTATATCGTTCTTTTTCCTTACCTTCTTTCCTTAGATGGGTTTAAAACTAAGAAGCGAATTGACTTCTACTCTTCTCTGAAACATGATGGGCCTTCTTAACCACAAGATATACTTTAAATATATTCAGAAAAATAGAAATAAAGGGCTGACAAGATAGCTCAGTGGACTAAGCACCTGCTGAGGCAAGTGCAGGGACCAGGGTTCGAACCCCAGTACACTTGCCACAGCAGCCCCGCCCCAGGCATGCTGAGCTGGCCACCGAGTCCAACCGTGGTGGTGCACACCTGTAATCCCAGCACAGAGCAGGCTGGAAACAGGAGGCTCACTGCTAGCCCAAGCTGCACAGTGAGACCCTGTGCCAAATATTTAGAAAAAAAGAGAGAGAATAGAAATAGCAACTCCAACTGAAAACTGGCACATTTCACCTACTTAGCTAAAATCTTCCTGCCAGATGCTGTAGCACACATCAGTAATCCCCTCATTCAGGAGGCTGAGACAGAAGGATCATCACAAGTTCTAGGCCAGGCTGGTCTACAAAGTGAGAACTGACTCAAAAAGCCCAAATAAAGAAGATAATTTTCTTAAAAACTTGAGAACTACTGAGTGTGGCATCTGGGCAGAGAAGGGCTCCTGCACCCACGTGACTGCTCCGGCTTCCACTGCTGGGACCCAGCCCGCCCCCCGCTCTGCTACGGCTCACCTCACTGCACCCTGCAGCATCTAGTGCAGAGGCAAGAGGAAAGGAAAAACCACACTTGAACCACTTTGGGGGCTCTGAGCTGAAGCCGGACTTGACCCAGGCCATAAGAAATGAGGCAGATTACTTTTTCCTTTTGAGGCCATGTCTCACTAGGTATCCCAGTGATGCCTGGCCATCCTCCTCCCAGGGAGTCTTCTTTAGGCTGATGCTAAAGGCGATGCACTGTGTACTCCAGCGCTAATCTACAGCACTCCATCTGCTCAGATATCACGCTTAAATTTATAATCTGGGTGCTAGCTCCTGGATTTAAAAATATATAGTTCAATGTCCTATCTAGGAAATGTAAGTCACTAATGACTGAGTTAAGGCAACTGCTCACATTCCTGATAACTGTCCCTAAGCTCTTCCCTGGAAGCCTTAACACGAATCAGACTCCCAGGTACAGTAATCACAGTGCACTTCCGCCACAGCGCCCAGCCGCCCTGGGCCCGTCGAGTTTGCCAGGAGTGGGCTTGTGGAAGGATGGCTCACGCCAGTGAGCGAAGCCCAGAGATACAGGCACTCACTCTGGATGGACTGAACCTAACTCCCCAAACAACACGGAGAAACTCGAATAGAGCCTCGCCACGCCCCTCGGACAGACAGGAAGGCTGTTAATAAGCAGCGCACTCCTTGCGGCTCCAGAGCAACAGACGCAACAGACGCCACAGACCTGTCTGCCCCGTATCTGGATGCGGCTGGGGCTTTTGGGGCGGAGCGAGCTCAGGATCCACAGGCACCAACCACAGAGCAGGACCAGGAAAAGCTCCCTACAATTAGTGCTGCCCGAAACACAATGAGTCCTCTCCCTCCTGGGACTGGGAGGGAAGCTCCTCCAGCTCAAGCAGAAAGAGTACCAAATTAGTTGGCAAGAGTATACATATTCACAGCGTTGGGAATGGTTTGCAATGCAGCGCAGCCTGGCCTTGAATTCGAAGCAGCCCTCCTGCCTCAGCCTCTGAGTGCTGGGATTGCAGGCTTCCCATCAAGACTGACAGGAATACTTTCAAAGAGCTGGAACACAATGGTAGTTTCTAACCTTTCTCCTAAATCTGGTTTTGGAAGTAAATCGTTCGTGTGCATTCACAGAAGTCAAGGCAACATATATTACCTGCCTGCTCCCTGGCTAAGGTCCCTGACTCCTCAGGGCAGCCCCCCAACACCCCTGAGGGCTTCGCTGGCCACAGGAAGGAAGCACTCTGCACCCCAACCCAGGAGCACGTGGGAAGGTGAAGGGAGTCTGGGCCACACCTCTGCTAAAATCCAAAGGGCCCGCAGGAGTCCCCCTCCTGCCACATCACTGCTGTCCTGCTGGGACCCAGCCCAGGCTCTTGGTGCCTCTGGCTGTCCCCAGCTTTCTAGGGAGCTCCTGCCCAGCTCCCGGCTGCTCCGTCCTCTTCACCCCTTCTTGTCTGCGCCATCATCTTCTCCCATTTGCCTCCTAGGTGTCCTCCCGGGAAGCTACGGTGCACACACACAGAAAATGACAGATTGCCCTGGCAGAATGCTCACAAGTGGGCAGGCTGATGTGTGATGTTGGAAAGGAGAAAAAGGCCAGGCGTGGTGGCACATCCTGTACACTTAGCATTCAGGAGGCTGAGACTGGAGGAACACCAAGAGTTCAGTGGCAGTCTGGGTTCCACTGTGAGTTCAAGGCCAGGCTCAACTAAATAAGACTGTCTCAGAAGGAAAGAAGGAAGGAAAGGAGGGAGTGAGGGAAGGAAAAAAAAAAAAAAAAAAAGACTAGTGTGTGCCTCAGTGGTTACTTTCCTAGCATGCAGGAGGTGAGTTAGACCCCCAGCACCCACTAAAAATAGAAATCAGGAAAGAGGTGACCCGCGGGAGCAAAGATGGTCCCCGGGAGGTCCTTTTTTGAGTCCTGTTGTACGATTCACGTTGGCCTTGAACCCGCAGGGGTCCTCCTGCCTCAGCCTCCCCGGTGCTGGAATTAGAGGCGCACACCCCACACCCAGCTCCTGGAGGCCTCGGGATCCCCCTGCATGCAGTTTTTTGCCTTGAGTGGTGGCTAAAAAATGCCTTGACAGTGTGACTGCAGCGTTGCTCTCCACGTCACACTGCAATGTAAACGGAACAGGAGCGCTCTGGGAGGCTGGGGCAGGGGACGCACAGTTCCAGGCAGCATGGGAACTTTTCACCCTGTCTCAAAATCAGCGAGGCCGGGGTGCACGGGAAGCGACAGAGACTCAATGACACGCTGCCTGCCTTGGCGTCAGTCAGCCCCGACCCCGGCCTCCTCCTCCCCGGCGGCCTCGCGGACCCTTCCCGCGCTCCCGCCCGGACGCAAAGTCGCCCGCCAGCCCCGGCCCCGCGAGCCCCTGGCCGGCCCACGCTTACCGACCGGATGCGGACGTACAGCGCACACAGCGCCTGCGCGCTCGCCCCCGCGGCGGGCGCCCGCACGCCCGAGCCCGCGCGCCGTCCAGGCAACCAGCGCGGGAACGAGCCCCTCGTGAGGGGGCGGGGTGGAGGCCGGCACTGGGCGGGGCACGGAGCGCCAGCCCGACGCCTAGGCGAGGAGGTCGGTGGCGGCGAGATGACGTAGGCAGGAACGTGGTGCGTAGGGGCGGGGCTCGGTGTCGCCAGGGCGACGCGCGGGGTGGGTGGGGCCGGCCTAAGGCCCAGGGCTGCTGCCCCCGGGACGCAGGCCCGGGCCTGCGCCGGCCGCCCTTCCCTCAGTCCCCTGCAGCCCCAGCCAGCCCGCCTCACCCTCGCAGGCCGCCCCTCGTGGGCAGCGTCGCTGCACAGGCCTTCCCATGTCCCGCGAGAGCGCTGCGCTCCGTCGCCACGGCGTGCGCCCGCACGTGGGCGGACATTCGGGGCCGCCGCGGCCCGCAGCGCGACAGAGGATGAGGCGCCGGTCGGGAGGGTTCGGTACTGGCCCGCGCTGAACAGCAGGCGGCCGAAGACCCCGGGACTCTGTGGCCGCCCGGAAGGGCCACCCTAGATGGATTCCAGAACTACGGCCTGGAATAGTAAATATAAATGTATTTTATGTTTCAGTGCTTGTCCGCCTGGAAATAAGGACAAGATGCCACAGCTCCGCCCTCGAGGAATTCTCTTCGAAGACTGGTGCAGATGGAAAGCGCTGGAAGGAACTCGGTGCGGTGTGCACACACGAGCACCCTGGAGGCCAAAGACTCAGCCGCCCCCTACACCAGCCGCGGCATCCAGACTGAAAACTTGCGGTGGGAAGCGCCATTGTTTCCTCCCACCTATGTGGAGGTGATGAGCCGGAATGAGGAATTTCGAGAAGCCTGAGCACCAGACTAGGCATTTGGGGTGTGACCAGTGATCCTGGAGAGCCAGTGAGTGGCTTTGGAGGCCGTGTGGTGGTAGATCCCACGAGGCGGGAGAGGCAGGTGTCACATGCAGCCTGTGTGTGGTCAGAAGAGGACCTGGGCTGAGATGGCCGTGGTAGAACTGGAAGGGCCAGAAGGGAAGGCACGGGTCCTGCTAACACACTGTATACGAAGAAGTACAGCCAGGAAGTATAAGCGGGAAGAACTGTGATGCTTCCAGGATGTGAGTTAGAAGAACTGACAGGTCCTTGGAAGCCTGGAGAGGATTTGGCCGGCACAGAGAGAGGGTGCTGCGTGTTCCGCTCCTGAAGACGCCAAGGCAGCAAAGTAGCCCTCCTCTGGTTCCAGTTACAGCCCAGAGCCCGGAAAAGAAAGCTTTCCATTTACTGAAAAATGGCGGGGAGGGCTTATAGAGGAAAAGACAACACTCCAGTAAACACTTACCTAAGGCAAAGAGGAGATGAACTGACAAACTACACATTTTTTACTTTTTATTTTGAAGCAGGGTCTCACTCAGTTGCCCATTTTGAGCTTGAGCTTGTGATCGACCTGTCTCAGCCTCCCAGTGGTTAGAAATAGGAGGAACTCAGTATCTCACAGGATTATGTGTAGGAAGCATTGTGAACAACAGCCATGTTTTGCACACCAAGGCATGTCGTTTGTTCTGACACAGGCTCCTGCTGTTACTCCAGGCCTGCCTTGGACTCACTGTGGCTGTTAAGTCACAGTGATCCCAATCTTCAGGGCTCCAAAGTGCTGGGATTACAGGTATGCCCCACCACACCCAACTTACCAAATTGTGTCTTTTTGAATCTAAGGTTGTCAGTTGTAAAGAGCATTTTGTGTAATACTAAGAACAAACTCAGAATGCTACTATTTAAAATAATGACCAAGGACCAGGGTTGGCACCACATGCCACACTGGCCCCAAACATGCCAGGCACCCTGAGCCAACCACTGATTCCAGCTGTGGTGGTGGGCATGGTGGTGCTCCTCTGTAATCTTGGTGCTGGGGAGGCTGAGACGGGAGGAGCACTACAAATCAGAGCTGTGTAATGAGACCCTATACCAAATACATTTAAAAAAAAAAATGTGTTAGTCTCCTGAAGGCACAACCTGCATGGCTTCTAACCTAGTATTGTAGTTAGTGCAGACCAGATATACACAATATTCATTAAATAGCTAAAAAGTAGGGCTGGGGAAATGGCTCAGTAGAATAAACGCTTCCATGGCAAGCACAAGGGCCTGGGTTCAATCCCCGGTTCTGCCAAAAAAAAAGTTTAAAAGACCTCAAAGTGTATAAATCATAGCCAAACTATCAATTGCTGCCATATGTGTTCTACTCCTTTCCCACTCATTTGTACTTCCACTTTTTTTTTTTAACTTTAGGGAAGGGTCTACAGGGTTTCAGGGTCTCCCTAGTAGATTGGACTTGTAGTGATCCACCTGTTTACAGCCTCCCAAGAGCTGGGATTACTGGCGCAGTGCTGTCTCAGCAAGCCCCAGGGGCGGGGCCGCATAGCAGGGCAGGGATGGAATCCCCAGCCCCTGCGTCAGCTTGCAGGCGCTTTAATCCATTGAGCTATTTGGCTGGCCCTTGTCTTTCACTCTTCTCTCTAGTCTTTTTCACCTGCCTGTCCAGGGCCTGTGAATAACAAATGCTCAGGCCTGTATTTTGATGGAACCAGTGGTAGCTCATAATGTGATCCCAACTGCTCAGCAGGCTGAGACCAGGCTGAGCAATCTGGCAAGACCCTGTCCCAAAGACTTAGGAGCCAGCCTCATGGCACATGCCTATAATCCTAGCTTTCTGGGAGGCTGAGGCAGGAGGATTGCAAATTGGAGCTCAGCCTGAATAATAATTTGGCAAGTTGCTAACTACCTGAAAATAAAAATAGAAATAAAAAACAGACGCTATGTAATTCAACATGAAGGTCCTAGTTTAATCCTTACTACTGGGGGAGAAAAGAGTAGTATAAATACAGAGATGCATTGGTTTAGACTTTTCTGTGTGATTTTCTGTGTGGCTTTGGATAAGTATATGATATAATGATGCCATCTACAAGAAGTAACCTTTACTGTACCACTTCCTTTAAATTGGAATAATCCTCCTGCCTCAGCCTCTGGCATATGGGGAGTATAAGTGTGCCATCATACCTGGAGGCCATAAGGATTATAAAGAGATTGTTAAATGAAGTCATCAGGGGAGCCCCAAGTCCAACGCTGGTGTGTTACCTTTCCATCACTATGGCAGAATACCTGAGATACTAAACTAAAAAGGAGGAAAGGATTATTTGCCTCTGATTATGGAGGTTGCATTCCATGGTCAGCTGGCTGTAAGGCAGAGCAGAGGAAAGGTGCTCAGGGCAGGGTGGACAGGAAGTTGAAGGAGACCCCATTGAGAGACCCCTGTTTGGAAATAATCATGAGTAATGACATTCATTTGAGACGCCATAAAAATAAAAGTGATCCAGCCTGAACTGCATAGTGAGACCCTATCTCAAAAATACCAAAAAAAAAAAAAAAAAAAAAAAAAAAAAAAAAAAAAAAAAAAAAAAAAAAAAAAAAAAAAATGTGAAGGAGCCGGGGAGATGGCTCAGTGGAATAAGCATTTACCTGGCAAGCACAAGGGCCAGAGTTCAATCCCTGGTTCCACAAAATAAATAAATAAAAGTGATCCTTTGCTAGGGGTCTAGAGTGGCCAACCCCGTATTTCCTGGGGCTGTTGTGGACAGAGGGTTGGTTTCTTTTCTACAGTGAACCTTCCTTTCATTTCACATTAGTCTTAGCCCATGTTTGGTTGCAGCCTCCCTGCTTGACCCCAGGCAAGCCTGTGGTGCCTCCCTTCCCAGGGGTTCTGGATCTGTCAGCTGCACTACCTTGGGCTTTTCTCCTCCAACTGAAGTCACTACCCATTTTATTTTCAATTAAAGTTGCTATTGCCTGAAGCAGGAGGATCAATGTGACTTCAAGGCCAGCCTGGACTACAAAGTGGGTTCAAGACCTGCCTGAACTGCAGGATGTGATGGCACACACCTGTCATCCAAGCACTCAGTGGGCTGAGGCAACACGATCTCCATGAGTTCCACACCAGCCTTGGCTACACAGTGAGTTCAAGGCTGGCCTAAACCACATAGTTAAACCTGTCTCAAAAGAGGTGCCTGAACTACATAATGAAAACTTGTATCGAAAGAACAAAACAAAAACATTTCTTACAAAAAAATAGTGTGAGGAAGGTCTCAGTGCAGACAATGAATCTGAAACATTTAGTTATTCAAATCTAAGAGTCCCTGTCAAGCCATGTGGCACATACCTGAGATTTCAGCGCTTGCTCTCTGAGGCTGAGGCAGGAAAATTGCATGTTCAGTCTCATCCTGAGACTTGCATTTTAGCAAGTTCTTGTCTCGAAAAAAAAAAAAGTGTCAGGGGATGCAGCCTTTTCTGTTGCTTGTATCACCATAGAAGTTCCACATTTCTTTGGTGCAAAGATCCTGTCCCCGCACCTACCCACCACCTACTGCCCAACCTGCAGAAAGATTATGTTAAGACACCAGAAATGTCACTCATGGACATTGGCTAGGAGGCCTGATGACACTAGGCAGGCATGCCAGCTCTGAGCTACACTCTTGGCCCTTCTTTTGAGACAAGGTCCCTCCAAGTTGACAAGGTCACCCTCAAACATGGGTCCTCCTGCCTCTGCTTCCCACATAGCTGAGAGTAACGTGGGTGTGTACCACCACAGCCTGTTCAGTGCGTTTCAAAAGGTAACGTGGGATTTGCAGTAGGCACTGAGACATTGACCCTAGGGCTGGGGCTAAAGAGACAACAGGGTCAGTGTGAAGGAGGGTCAGTAAACGTCCAGGACAGGCTTGGGCTACAGCCCTCCTACCTCCCCTCCCGGCATGCTCAGGTCACAGGCTGCACCACACCATGTCTGTTTTTTCCTTCTTGTACATAATCACCATTGTTTCAAACCACAAAATGGTCCCCTCCTTTTTGTTCTTTTTTGGGGGTATCAGGAGTTGAACTTGGGACATCATGCTTGCCAGGCAGGCATTGTGCCATTAAGGTAAGTCCTTGACCCCACAACAGCCTTGGAGAAGAGAGAATCTTTTTTTCAGAAACTAACCTTGATAGAATCAAAGTGACATGAACCTAAAACTGAATTGTCTATTGTGAATAGATTTATTTTATTTTTTGGTGCTGGGAATCAAACTCAGCATGCTGGAGACATACGAGGCAGGTGTCCTGCTGTGCTACAACCCCAGCCTTTAATTTTGATTTGTTTTAGGGTTAAGTGCAGCTAATAAAGTCAATTTATAATCACTTAATGAATATATTCTTCAAATATGTATTAAATAGCCTGCCCTGAAGGAGTTTGCAAACCAATATTATGTACATTGCAGGAAAGTACAATTAGTATTATTTTTCCTCTCAATTTCACGTGTCAGCTGAAATTATTGTCACCCATAAACAGATTTGTCAACTGTTGGCTTTGCATAAGCACATATCGAAGCATAATTTTGTTCATATGAAGCGTAAATAATACATTCTTGATACACAGTGCACTGTTGTTGCACTAGGGTGAGTTCTGATCTAGGGCGAGTTCGGAGAACATGTAGCTATGCTTTTATATGCTGTCTAAAAAGGATACAACTAAGAAGAAATAAAAATCTATGAAGGCCAACATATACAATTTGGTGCACAAGTCTTAGTTTTAAAAAAAGGATAAAGTTTTAATATTCCAGTTTTGAAGTTATTTTAAAATACATGCTAGGACAGGGGAGATGATGGAATAAGCGCTTCCCTGGGAAGCACAAGGGCTTGAATTCAAATCCCTAGTTCCACAAAAATAAATAAATAAATAAAATACATGCTGGTGCTTGTACCTTTATAGATAAGAACACTCCTCTAATGTGGCAATATAATGCATTCATTGGTTCATGGACCCCAAACCTCCAAGGGCTGTCACATGTCTATATATCTCTTGGCCCAGAGTTCAGGATCTAAATTTAAATATATGCTATACAGTGTAACTTCGCCCGACATATTTTTGGGGACCCCTGGACATCTGCAAATCCCAGCACAGAGCAGCCCCGGGAGGTCCGCGTGGGTGGGTCTGTGAGCCCGCACTACTGCTCTATTACTTTATCTCCCGTGTCTTTCACAAGCGAGTGAATTGTCACTCTGTTATGTGGCACACACACCCGTCGCCTCAGCACCATCGCGGGACTTGTCTAAAATGGTCTTGGAAAATGAAAATTTGGGCTAAGTGTATAGAAGGCAACCTGCCGGGAAGAACCACTCTGACCCAAAGGCCTTCCCCAGGGAAGTGGGAAGAGCTCCATTCTCAAATCATATAAATCTAGAAGGTAGGAAATCCTGACTTGTAAAATTTACAGTAAATACAGCCAGATTGTTAAGTGACATTTTATTTATAGCAAAGAATTCAAGTCCACACCAAAGAAATCAGGTAAGCACAAAACAAACCCTTTCCTTCCACTTGATATTTCACCTTTGTTCACCAGAGCTTTTGAGTACTTCCCAGTGCAGGAGAATTGAGGCCACAGAGGCTCAGGCTGCAGCTTTGGGGTCAGCATTTGGCTGGGCAGTGGGCTAGGGTCTAATTTCAGTGAGGCAGCAGTGGCAGATGCGGACCAGAACTGCGCAGCCCTGTACGAGCAGCACCTGAAAGAGCTTGGCAAGTCAAGGGGAAGCCTAGGTGCTCTGAAGGAAGTGGCCCTTCCCAGATACAGGCGAAGACAGGTGTGGGAAAACTACATTTAAAAAGTTATCATCTAGAATGGATGGCGCAGAGCCTGGAGTAAGAGTGGAACTGAACTAAGCCTTTCTGTTGTTTTGAGAAGGTCTCAGCATGTGGTCCCCGCTGGCCTGCACCTCTGGGGCAGTGCTCCTGCCTCAGCCTCCCTAGTGCTGGGGTGCTATATGTACCACACCTGGCTCGCTCAGCAGAGCCCTGTTAACCCTCGGGGGTCAGCTAAGCAGAAGTGATGTGGGCACCGTTTTCCAGGGTTCCCTCTGGGATTCAGGGGGGCCAAGAGGAGAACCTCTCCCTTCACGTTCAGCACTTGAGTCTACACCCCAGAAGGGCCAGATGGGGAGAGGTAAAAAGCTACCCCGCCTCCTCAGGGCCAGGCAGGCTGTGAGGGTGAGCCCCACCTTGCTGGCCTTCCTGGCACAGTGGCCGTGGAGCTGCCATCCTGGGGCACATCCAGCCGGCTAATTGATTGCCAGGGTGGGCTGAGCCCATCCGCAGTGCTCTGGCAGTGGGAAGGACTAGAGGGGAGCCAGGAACGATCTCCGAAGCAGGTTCCAGGAGCCAGGCAGTGGGGGGTCAGCACTCTGCGTCCTCCTACACAGGTGCCCTTGGAGCTGGGGTGGGTTAACTCTCCCCTCTCCCCGAAACTTCCGCAGGAGGCCTTTCCCCCCTTCTGTAAAGCCCACCATCCCTTTGGGCTACTGCACGGTGTAGGGCTTAGTTGCTCTCACTTTTCTGTCTCCTCTTCCTATGCTGGCACTAATTGGACAGAAATCTCTGAAGGGAGATTTTCACTGCTAAGACCTAAGACATCCAAGTCAGCTTTTGGAAATCCCTGTGTTTTGTTTTCTGTTTGGTTTAGCTTGGTGTTTGGTGTTTTTGAGACATGGCCTCACTCTGCAGGTCAGGCTGGCCTTGAGCTCCCTGTGCAGCACTAGCTAGCCTTGGAATCCTGTCGACCCTCCTGGGTGCGACACAGGCATACGCTGCCACAACGGTTAAGACCTTGTGACCCTAAAGAAGCTCCCTCCTTTCTCACATGCTCATCTTGCACTGAATTAATAAAGGTTTGGTAATTGCTTAATGTGAATCGGCACTTGCACCAGAAGGAGGACCTCTCCCTAACTAATCCATTTTTCATCTAAGAGTCTGAAGAAGGCAAGATTAGCGTGGAGGTTGAGTATCCGAGGGCCTGGCCACTGCTAACTAGACTGTTAAGTGCATTTTACAGCTGAAGGGCCATTCCCCCCGGGTCTGTGGAGCATGCCACTCTCGTCTCTCTGCACTGCACTGAGCATGGGAGGCAGCGCCTGTGCTCTGTGTCCCGTGAGGACGTAACAGCATTTTAGGGCGAATGAGACAGAACTCAGTGAAAGTCCCAAGAGTAAGCACTGTCCCTCAGGAAGAATACTGTACTCATATTTATCCCACGACACCTGTCCTCAGCTTCCTGGCACCTAAGTGTTACGTGATCAAGGTGACACAAAGACAAATGTCAGTGAATGACATGAGATGGTAGGTAGCATCACGAGGCCTGGCCTCAAAAGTAAGTGAGAAGCGAGCACACGTCTTCCAGGCCACTCCGCAGGCATCACTGTGTGCCTCCTGGGCAGCTCGCGCCCTCCCGGCCGGGCCTTTCCTCTCAGCGCTTCCCTCGTCCCCTCCGGGGAAGCGCGCATTTACACCACAGCTTCAGGGCCTGGTTTGCCCTGGACCCCCAGCTCTGCCTCGAGGCAGCACCTTGCTACACCCTCAGCTACCCCAGGCAGGTCCGGCTTGGGGTCTTCTGCCTCAGGCTCCCCGAGTGCTGGGCTTGGCGGCATGCGCATGCGCACCTCACACCCAGCTTCGGTTCTGCTCTTCTTGTAACGGTCTGCACTCTTTCTGGGCTGAAATACAACCACTAAACTAGAGGGGTAGGAGCGTGAGTGGTGGGCTCCTTCCACCCGCCATCACTCACCGGACCCTGGGGAGAGTTAAGAGCACCAGCTGGAAATCAGAGGTTCGAGTCCTGGCTTTGCTCGCACCGATCGGAGGACTCAGCTGCCCCACATAAAATAAGGGAGTTTCGAAGCCGGGCGTGGTGGCGCATGCCTGTAATCCCAGCACTCGGGAGGCTGAGGCAGGAGGATTGTTGTGAGTTCGAGACCAGTCTGAGCTACAAAGTGAGCTTAAGGCCAGCCTAGACTGCATAGTGAGACCCTGTCTCAAAAAGACAAAATAATAATAATTAATAATAATAATAATAATAATAAAATAAAATAAGGGAGTTTCGGAGCAGACAACCCCAAAGTCTGTCCAGCTCTCAAAACACTATGACTTTCTCATAAATAGCATGCACTGTTCTTGTTCAAATTAGGTGGGACCTTTCATTTAAAAGAGCAGGCTGTGCCTGGTGGTGCATGCCTGTCAACCCAGCACTCGGGGCTGAGGCAGGAGGAACACTTCAAGTTGAGGCCAGCTTGAATTGCATAGTGAGACCCTGCCTCAAAAAGGCCAAAAAGAAAAGCAATATACACAATATTAGTAGTTTAAAATGTGCGGTTCTCTGTGGCCATGCCACTCAAGGGGCCCCAGGAAAAGCCAGAGAAATGACCCGCTGAGCCACACCCTGGGGTCGTGACCAAGAAATATCTTTTCAGATCACAGTCCCAGCACTGAGGAGGCTGAGGCAGGACAATCTGCCACGAGTGAGAGGCTGGCCTGGGTTCCACAGATGCCTCAAAATGAATTAAATTAAGGGTAACTAGTACAATACATTCCATCCAATTTGTTTTCCCGAAGAAGCCAAAGTGTGTTTTTCTTCCTGTTAGGCCACAGACCCCTCGTGACGCTTGGTTCTGCCCTGTGCTCTGCTATTCTCGAACCCTTCACAGGCTGGAATGGAGCCCACAGCCCTGCGTTGTACGTACGCAGATGCCACATGGAGGGTCCGTCGAGCAGCCGGGCACCAGCACCGAAGTGTCCAGGCGCTGCTCTGTGCTGCTGCGCACAGCGCTGGTGGGACATCTGTGTGCACGTAGGAGCCCGTGCACACACATCTGTGCACAGGTGTGCCATACACAAGTCCGTTCACACACGAGCCCATGCACACATACATCTGTGCACACGTCTGTGTGAGTCTACACATACATGTCCATGTACACGTAAGTCTGCACACAAGTCCATGCACACACATGCAGCCACATATGGGGGAATGGGGTGAAGACACTGCTCCCCGCTGCTCTCCATGGAGACCACAGGCAAACCTCTGAGTCAGCACAGGCAGACGTGGCGGTGTGCCCATCATCCGGGTCCTCAAGGGGCTGAGGCCAGTGGGTGGCGCAAGGCCAGCCCAGTGGTGGAGCGGGAGCCTATCTCAAAAGAACACTAGCAAAGCACCTGCCTAAGCACAGGGACTGCGGTTCAACCCCCAGCCCCACGGGCCGAGCCAGCCCCGCCCCTGACACACTGAGCCACCAAGATTGGGTGTGTTGACACACCTGCAATTCCAGTGCTGGGGAGTCTGGAAACGGGAGGCCCACCATGAGCCTCAGCTGAGACCTGTGCCAAATTCGTCCAATAAAAAAGTAAAAGCAAAAGTAAACACACACACTTCCTGGACCTCTGAGAGCACCATGTCCACGAGCGCAGGACGCACCGAGGGGCTGCAGGACACCTTGCTTCTGCACAGGTCCTCAGCTCAGCTGTGTTCAGGATGCTGCCGCAGCCTCAGTGCTCGGCTCCCAGCACCCTCCCAGTTTGGTGTTCCACATCCTTTTCTGTCCCCTGACAACCCCCCTTTGCCTTCCTGCCCCCAAACCTTTGCAGCCTCCTGGGACCAGGTGGGCAGTCCGAGGAGAAGCCCCTTGCTGCCTGCCAAGGAAGGCAACCCGTCCCAGCGTGGGCATCACAGTGGCAATGACCCCGGGGCTACTGTTCTGTCCTCTGCAGCGAGGAGCCTCAGGAAGACAGCAGGATGGAAAGACAGGCAGAGCCCACACTGCAGCGCTGGACAGCCCGCGCTTGGACTGTCCCCTGGACACTTGGTGCCTGTTCGTGGGCTGGCCTCACTCAAGGCGGCACACACCTAACCAGAACAATGCTTTCTTTGATTTTTTATTTACTTGCTTATTTTTGAGTCTTACTCTGTGGTTCAGACTGGCTTTGAAATTGAGATCATCTGCCTGCTTCAGCTTCCAGGGCACTGGGATCACAGGCGCGGGCCTCTACCTCCGGCTCCAACACTGTTGTCATAGGTCATTTTGTTTGTTTTTTCCTTCAGAGGCAGGGTCTCACTATGCAGCTCAGTCTGGTATGAGCTCATTGTAGCCTAGGCTGGCCTCGAGCTCACAGCAACCCTCCTGCCTCGGCCCCCTAAGTGCTGGGATAATAGGCATGTGCCACCACACCTGTCTCTGTCGCACCTGACTTCAGGGTGTCTGGTCCCATGAGATCAGGTGTGGGATGCACTTTGTGTGTTGGGGTTCCCCTAGGCTAACAGCTGAGGGGTGCCTTGCTTATGAGCTGCAGTTTCCTCTTGCATTCTCTCCCCTCACACACCACGCCCATGCCTACCCCACTCATCCATGTGCCCTGTGTCCCTCCACCTTCTTGGCACCTGAACTGTGTGTCCCGGCGTCGCACACTGGCTGAGCCCCCAGCGCACCTGCAGCACCCATCTGTGAGCTCCTGAAAGGCACTGCCTTTGCCCAGTTCCTTCCAGCCACACCCAGATGCTGAAGGGCTCAGGAGCCGGTGCACTCCCAGCTAGGTCCTCTCCTCCAAGGTCCCCTCCTTCCAGCCAGGCTCCAGGCTGCTCTGTGCGCCTGGAGAGGCATGGCCAACCTTTCACCGATTTGGAGGCCTGGGTAGAAAGACAGTACCTCCCTCTCGGACGAGGTCCAGAAAAATCCTGGCCAGGCTCGCGCTGGCCTCCAGGGCCAAGTAGGGGCCACAGCCAGCTTCTGTGGCAGAAGCTGGAGTCACCCTCTAGGGTCACCACCAGAAGAGGAGGAAGAGGACGAGAAGGAAGAGGAGGAGGAGGAGGAGGAGGAGGAGGAGGAAGAGGAGGAAACATTTGCAAAGGAAAACAGGCCCCGCAGCTCTAAGGTAGACAGCAGGTGTGGGGCAGGCAGAAATAACTGTCAACAACTAGAGGAGGGTATGCTTTTCCTGACAAGTACTTACACCTCCCAGATACCAGGTTAAGGCATTTTCATTCAAGAACAGTTAGTTCTGGGTGTGGTGGCACACACTTGCTCAGGTGGCAGATCACTGTGCTTTCAAGCTACAGAGCGAGATTAAGGGCAACATCAACTGTATACAGAGACCCTGCATCAACCCCCCCCCACCAAAACAAAACAAAAGCAAGTCAGTTGGTGAGGGCTGTACGGATGCTGTGACACCGGGGCCCAGCATGCCTGTGGCCCTAGGGTTCATCTACACACCACAAAAATGATAAAATAAAATAGCGTGAGTCCTCCCTGCCCACAGCCAAACCGACCCTGGCAGCACAGGTCCCTGCTGTCCCTGCCCGCCTCTGCCAGAGGCAATTAGATCCCAGCTTCAGGACCACCCTAGGTCCAAGTGCCTCTGTGGGCTTCTCCCTCCTTTCCTCCTCTCCTCCCTGGGGCTTGGCATCGTTACAATAGGCCCAGGGGGCTGGGCTTGGTGGCCCCCACCATACCCAAGGGTCAGGAGGCTCAGGTGGGAGGGTCACTGTGATTTTGAGATCAGCCTGGGCTATGTAGTGAGACCCTGTCAGAAGAAAGAAGAGAGAGAGAGAGAAGAGAGAGAGAGAAAGAGGGAGAGAGAGAGAAGAGAGAAGAGAGAGGAGGAGAGAGAAAGAAAGAGGGAGAGAAAGAGGGAGAGAGAGAGAAAGAGGGAAAGAGGGAAAGAGAGAAGAGAGAAGAGAGAGGAGGAGAGAGAAAGAGGGAGAGAGAGGGAGAGAAGAGAGAGAGGAGAGAGAGGGAGAGAAGAGAGAGAGAAGAGAGAGGGAGCAAAGAGAGAGAGGAGAAAGGAGAGGGAGAGAGAAGAGAGAGGAGAGGAGAGAGGAGAGAGAGAAAAGAGAGAGGGAGAGAGAGAAGAAAGAGAAGAAAGGAGAGAAAGAGAGGAGAGAGAGAGGGAGAGGGAGAGGAGAAAGGAGAGAGAGAGAAAGAGGGAGATAGAGAAGAGAGAAGAGAGAGAAGAGAGGAGAGAGGGAGAGAAGAGAGAGAGGAGAAAGGAGAGAGAGAGAAGAGAGAAGAGAGAGGAGAGAGAGAGGGAGCAAAGAGAGAGAGAAGAGAGAGGAGAGAAAGAGGGAGAGAGAGAGAAGAGAGAGGAGAGAAAGAGGGAGAGAGAGAGAAGAGAGAGGAGAGAGAGGGAGAGAAGAGAGGAGAAAGGAGAGAGAGAGAAGAGAGAGAGAGAGGGAAAGAGAGAGAAGAGAGAAGAGAGAGAGGAGAGAGAGGGAGCAAAGAGAGAGAGGAGAAAGGAGAGGGAGAGAGAGGAGAGAGAAGAAAGGAGAGAAAGAGAGGAGAGAGAGAGGGAGAGGGAGAGGAGAAAGGAGAGAGAGAAAGAGGGAGATAGAGAAGAGAGAAGAGAGAGAAGAGAGGAGAGAGGGAGAGAAGAGAGAGAGGAGAAAGGAGAGAGAAGAGAGAAAGTGGGGGAGAGAGAGAGAATAGAGAAGAGAGAGGAGAGAGACAGAGAGAGGGAGCAAAGAGAGAGAGGAGAAAGGAGAGGGAGAGAAGAGAGAGAAGATAGGAGAGAAAGAGAGGAGAGAGAGAGGGAGAGGGAGACAGGGAGAGGGAGAGGAGAAAGGGAAGGAGAGAGAGAGAGAGAGGAAAGTGCAAAAAAAGTTATCCCCAAACACTACTACATTATTTTTGTACCTAAATGTCACTTCTCAGTTGCCCCTCCAGGGCATTCTGCCCCCTACTCCCCCTGAACTGCACTGCAGGGCACGTGTGAACCAGGGCTCCGAGACAAGGTGGCCCCATGACCTCTCAGTGTCCCACAGCAGGGGCAGCCTGAATGCAGGGGCTGAGCCCTGCAGCATATGGATGCTCAGAGGCCAAGGCCACTGTCAGAAGCAGCTATGCTCCTCCAGGCTGAGGCTGCACCCTGAGGAGCTGGAGGGTGAGGGGTTTCTCCAGTGTTTCTTTGTTGTTTAAAGCCAGTCTAATTAAACTGCTGGGCTGGGCTTGTACTTGGGATCCTCCTGCCTCAACCTCCCAGAGTGCTAGGATCATAGACACGCACCGCTAAACCCAGCTTATGCACTTGCTTTGTTTCAGCTTGGTTTTTTGAAACCGAGTCTCCCTCTGTAGTTCATACTGGCTTTGAACCCACTATGTAGCTCAGGCTGGCCTCCAACTCACAGTGATCCTCCTGCTTCAGCCTCTCCAGTGCATGCATTGTAGGCATGCACTACCATGCCTAGCTCAAATCAGCTGCCTTCCGCCTCATCTGTATTCTCCCATTAACTAGGTAGGACCACTGAGGTGGTCTCCACAAGCTCAAAATTTGGTCCCAGTCTGACCAAACCTAGAACAGGTGGACAGTGACTTTCAATAACATTTTGTGTACATCCAGAAAGATGTTACCAAGTGTCCCCCGGGCCCGAGCTCAGCAGAGACATAGGCACATGTCCTTGTCCCCAGGGAAGGGCCCTGGCATCCTCAGTGACTACAGCCAAGATTGCTCATGCACACGACTGAAAAATGCCCCAAAGCTGAGCTGTGACTGACCAAGCCGCTCCACAGAGTAAACTGTTTCCCATTTGTTAAGTTTCGAGGACACAAAATGATGCCTCACTGAAGTGACAAAGTGCTGGTCATCTCAGCAACTTCATCTGAAAACAGGAAACGTGACGATGACTTGGTGTACGGCATCAGGGAAAAAACACGGGCGGCCTCATACAAATATGACCAAGATCAAGCCAGCCCCACTGTGTGGCGTCTGCTGGACATGTGGCTGTGTCCAGGGACGTTCTCCTGTTTTGGCCCCATTTCATAGGTGGGAAAATTGAGGGTCAGAGCACCAGGCTAGCCTCCAATGGCACGCGGGAGGGCAAGGGCAGACAGCCGGGATTTGCCCCTATGCCTGAAGAACCCTGAGCACAAGCTCTTTCTACAGTCTCACTTAGCTTACATAATAAACCCTCACCAGCAAAAGAAACAATTTGGACAATGAAACATATCCTGAATGTTTAAATAAACATTTTAAATGTAAAAATAAACAAAAATAAATTAAATGCACAGTAAGACGCATGGCTGTGGACCCCCTCTAAGCCCTTCCCTGCTGCGCACATACCCGTCCCACCATTATGGCCACGTCCTGCAGCAGCTCTGGCGTCCTCTCTCCTGAGGGTCTTTAGCTGCGCTGTCCTGTCTGCTTGATTTCCTGCACCATTTCAAACCACTTATAGCAATTTCTGTCAGGGAAAAACAACACACTGCCCTCGTTCACCATATTTGCCAGACCTAGCTCCTCCTCAGAGTCAAAGTGACCATGAGAAGTAAGCACTTGGAGGGGATTCAGGACACCGAGGCAGCTAGGACAGCACAGCTGAAGACCCTCAGGAGACCCAGAGCTGCTGCGCGCGAAGTGGCCAGGCGGAGGGAGGGGCATATGAGCTGGGGGAGGGTTTTGAGTGTGTTAGGCCTGCCAAATAGCTCACTGGATTAAAATGCCTGCGAGCGGGCACAAGGCGGGTTCGATCCTTTGCCCTGCTGTGCTGCTTCTGCTCCTGGGGCACACTGAGAGGGCAAGTGAGAGTGGGCATGGTATGTGCACCTGTAATCCCAGCGCTTAGGCGGTTGTAAACAGGCAGATCACTACAAGTTCCATAGGGAGACTCTGAACACCCTGTAGATCCTTCCCTAAAATAATAAAATAAAAGCCATGTGTCTTTTACTGGAATAAAAAAAAAAATTCTTTATGAGACACAGCCTCACTATGTAGCCCACACTGGCTTCAAACGTTCAATGATCCTCCTGCCTCGGCTTACCAAGTGCTATGATTACATACAGGCTTGTGCTATCATGCTGGAATAAATATTTTAAAAATTTAGGGGCCAGAGGGATGGCTCAGTAGAATAAGCGCTTCCCTGGCAAGCGCAAAGGTCTGAGTTCAATCCCTGGTTCTGAAAAAAAAAGAAAGGAAGGAAGGAAGGAAGGAAGGAAGGAAGGAAGGGGAAAAAATGTAGTCATTGTATTTTGTAACCACACCTTGCACCCTCACACAGTAATTGTGTAGCTCTTATAAATATTAAAATGGACCTGCAAACCTCATCTTATTTAATGCAAAATGCTTCAGGGCAGCAGGATTACTGAGTCTCCTGCACCAGAATCGCGCATGGCAAAGCAGAAGGGAGCTTTGTTCTGTGTCCCCCCTCCACCGCACCTCTTTCAGGTCCTCAGTGGGCCTCAGGTAGTGCGGTAGCACAAGGGGATGAATCGGCTTGTGGCACTCTGGGACAACTTAACAGGAAAGACACCGCTCCTCCCTGCAGAGGCAAGAATGACAGGTGCCTTGGAATGACAAATCTCTTAAATCAAAACAAAACTAAAATCAAAGGTTTAAAAATAAACTAAATTTTTAAGTTAAGAAGTTAGAATTTTGCAATGATGGTCATTATGCCACAATCCTTTCCTTCCTGCCAAATTCTCCAAGGAGGGCCTCATAAGGTCGCAGGCCACCCATCTGCCACTTCCAAGTTCCGCGTCGGGATGGGCCTGAGAATCAGTCCTGTCTTTTAATCCAATCCATTAACTCTCGCGTTTGATTCCCTCCAGCCGCAAGAGCGGTGGATCATAAAGCCGTCACTCCAGTGCGCAGCAAGGAGCGCCGGCCACACGGCCCCCTCCCTGTGGCCGGGAGAGCCTCTGCGTCCCCACCCCGTGCTCTGAGCTGTGCAGGCGCGCCGCGGGAGGTGAGAGAGCACCGACCGAGTCTGCACGCACACAGGAAGGCCGAGCAGGCAGAGGAGCCCGCGCGGGAGCCCTGGCAAACTGGGGAAATGCGCAAAAATGCATTACATGCGCAACACCAAAATGCCTGTTATCTTGATCCCAATTAGAAGGCAATAATCTGACGGTTTCCTTTTGTTCTCCATGTGAGACACGGAAATTTGCAGGGATGGGTTTCGAAGAGGACGTGCAAGAGCCTCTTTCACACGTGGATGAGTTTAGCCGGCTGACGGACAAGGGAACTGCGTGCAGGTACACAGCAATGACAGAGAAATCAAATACGTTTCATTTTTTTAAAAGACCTTTTTTATCTGGTGCGCATGGGGGAGGGGGCAACCCCGAAATTCTAGCCGCCGTCTCAAACACTCGTGGCCTAGGTAAGGAAGGAGGGGGCTCTGCCTGGTTCTTCTGGAGGCCCCAGGACCCCCTGGAACAGGGTCCGCCGTAAGCGGGAGTCTGAACGCAGATGACATGACCCGGGTGACGGGCCCACGACTCAGCCCACCACCGGCCTAGGCAGGCCTGGGGCTAGGGCTGCCCAGAGGTGGGGACTGGGGTCCCACGCAGTGCAGATGGACGGGCTGGTCCTCCAGGACACGAGGAGTTTCCAGCTCTGGTCACGGTTACAGAAAAAACCCAATTCTATCGTGAACAGTTATGTCTCTTACGCTTTCAGATGTCTAATAAATGCTTTTAAAATTCATTCTTTTAAAAAGACGGGCTGTGCATCAAGGCATTTGCTATAAAGACGGGAGCTGGAGAAAAGGACTGCAAAGCAAATCGTGCCCCAAATTCTTGAAAAGGGTCCTCAAGATCCCCGCCGGCCCCAGGCCAAGGGGTGTCCCCTATCGTGGGTTCCTTTCAGGGCTCGCCAAGAGGAGCTCAAGGCGCCGCAGGGCTTCCCGGAGGAGGCGCGGCTCCGGGCGACTTTAGGGGAGCACAGCAGGCCCTGACGGCACGGCCCTGGCGCCCGGGCGGCAGAGGGTAGCGGGGTACGGCGCGTCCTGGGGGCACCTAGGTGGAGGAAGGCCCAGTTCCCGCAGCTCTGTCCCCGCTGGCAGAGACCCCGCAGGCGGGACAGGGGCAACAGGCCAGGTGCGTGAGTGTATGGAGGGACTAGGTGGTCGGGCGGGCGGGCGGACGGGCGGGGTCTGGTCCTGGGCCTCCGGGAAGGAACCGGGCCTGACGGGCTGCCGATGACCTTGGACTGGTCAAGGCCTCCGGCGGCGCACAGAGGCTCAGGGACATCTGTGACACCAGTCACCTCCAGGTGGCGTAGGGCGGGCTGCTGCAGCCAGCGAGTCACCTCCTCCCTTCCCTGACCACAAAGCCAGGAGGGAAATGGGGAAGAGGCTTGGTTCTGGACGGAAGCCCTCCAGAGCAGTCCGGGCTGTCTTGAACCCCGCCTCCTACTCGTGAGCCTCCTGCCTCGGCCTCCTGAGGGCACTGCGGAGACTCCACGCCTGCATCACTGTAGCCCGACCGATTTCTTTCTTTAGAAACTTTGGGTAACTTTTAATTCTTTATAATAATTTAGAAAATATTGGTATAGGACACCACCTTGGGGAATAAAAACGCGATGCTACAGCTCAGTCTGCGGGTAGTGTCCGCTCCCTGGCTCCTGGGGAGCGGGAGAGGGCGAGGGTGCGAGGCCTGGGACCCAATTTCCTCAAGGTCTCCTGCCAGGACACCTGCTGTGCTCCCGTGTGTGTGTGTGTGGGGGGGGATGCCCCACCTCGCGGATGCGCGGAGAGGACACGGCACATGCAGGCCGAGCGGCCTGGAAACCCCTCCGTACGCAGGGCCGGGGCGTCCCGAGCCAGCAGCGCCAGGGTGGGGACATTGAGGAAGCCTTCCCACGCGCTGTCTGCATTTTAGTTTATAAAACTTCTTTTTTTCTTTTCTTCTTCTTCCTTTTTTTCCGCAGTAGTACTTGAACCCAGGGCCTTCACACAGAGCTGCAGTCTTTCTTTCTTTTTTCTTTCCAGTTTTTGACACAGGGTCTCGCTAAATCTAACTGCCCTGGGCTGAAATTCGCGATCCTCTTGCCTCACCTTCCCCGGGTGCGCTGTGGCCACAAGCGTGCATCACACCTGGCTATGAAACAATTCTCCGTGACACCAGTCACTTAATCCTGCAGCCCAGACCCAGCGGACTCATTGTTATGGAAAGCCTAAGCAGTGGCGAGATTTAGACAAACACTCGAACGAGGCGTCTGGGCGAGGTCGCCCGAGCAAGCCTTTGCAAATCCTCCATTTCCTGACGCCCCTCCCACGTCACAGCCCCCCCGCCCCACGGCGCCCCACGCGTGGGTCCGAGGAACAGGCCCCGGCTTCCTTCCCTTGGGCACAGCTTCTCCCGGGCCAGCGTGCGCAGCGTCTGCGTCCTCTTCCTCTTTCCCGAGAGCCTACAGCTCCCGCACCGACCCCGCGGTCCTGTCCAAGCCTCATCTCCCCGCTGCGCTTCAGCACGGTGGTGCAGCCCCAGGACAGCTCCAGGAGTGGGGCTGGGGCGCAGCTTCTCCTGGGTCGGCCGAGTCCCGCCCGCGGTGCGCGGAGGAGGAGCCAGGGGGGCAGTACAGGGGCTGCGCCCGAGGACCAGGGTGGGCGCCCGGGAGAGTCGCCCCCTGCGGGCCGCGCGCCACGGGGGCGTGGGGAGCGCGCTCCAGGTGCACGCACCTTCACTGTCCTCGCGGGCCTGGACCAGGTCCAGAGCCACCTCCTCCGGGAACCGCAGCAGGGTCCCCAGGCCGCGCCAGGGGCCACGGTCAGGGACGTACCAATTTCTAGAATCAGCACCCAAAACTAAAACCCTGACCATAAAGATCTACCCGTTTTGCTCCTTTTATTACAAATAAATGTCTCTCTCTTCCTTTTGTTTATATTCGTAGGGAATAAAAAGCGGACCTCGGTTGTGCCGTCTCCTGGCTCGGGCAAGGCGGATTCAAGGCCTTTGTTGCTAGCAGGTGCTGTGTCCTCGGCCCAGTACATGGGTCCCCATCCCCACTGAGCGCAGAATTTACTCGCTTTACACCCCGATGCCTACCCTTCCCGCTCTGCTCCGGCATGCGCACCCCGAAAAGCTGAACCCCAAATGCCTCCCGGGCCTGGCCCGTCCTGCTCTGGCAAGGCGCCCGGGGGGCCCTGCCAAAGGCCCGCTGTGGTCCTGGTCCCGGTCTGGGCGAAGCTGCCGGTTCTCTCAGGTCCACACCCGCTGCGGAGCCGGACCGGAGGCTGCAGGCGGCTGCGCGTCCCTCAGGCGCGGCCGGCATCGCTGCTATGCGCGGAAATATGAGCGAGTAATTTTATAAGTAACAAAGGATCAGGGATGGAATGAGGCCCTGTTATCCGATGTCATTTAGAAGCCTTGGATCAGCAGCTTCTTGAAGCTAAAAGTGAATCCAAGAAGCCCAGCCTTTCCCTTCCCCAGCGGTGCCGGCTAAATTTAGCTGTAACCTCTGCGTGTTTGCACAAATCGTGTACCATTTGCTGTTTGTGTAAAAACCGATTAGCCAGACACAACTGTGAAACAACTTGTTACTTTTATAGCTGCGACACACAAACAAATTTAGATCCATTTAGCTTTCCCGTGTAAGAGGAGATTAGAGGGCCCGGGCCGGGACGCTCGGCCGGTCCACCCCGGTGAGGTGCCGGTTCCTGGCGCTCGCGCCGCGTTTTCCTTCCTTTGAAGGCCCGGGCCGGAGCTGTGTTGCTCGCCCAGGCCGTGAAGGGGACCACGTATCCGGAGCAGACCGAGTGTTAAGAGGGAAAAAGCTCCATAGCAACCACAGAGCCCTCGCTGAGCGAGGAGCGGGCCTGGCTGCACTGCGGTTTCTCCGGGCAGGCGATGGCGCAGGATGGCCGGGTCGCGCCTGCGGCCGGGCACGCGGCGCGCAGCCTCCGCTCTGGATTTGGAAGCAACTTCTTATAAGTGATTACAACGGCTAAATTAATTACAAAATAATTAGAATTAATGCTGTCCTTAGATAGGAGGAAGGAACCAGACTCCCACGCCACCATTTCATTTGTGTCTTAATTTCTTTTTTAAAAGGTTTAAGTGGCTCAAACAGGCATTAAAACCATCTGAGGAGACACTGCCATTCCTGCAGAAAATCTCGCATTTCACACTCACCCTGCCCGAGGAGGGCCGGGCACCTGTTTTTAGAGGGTATTAATTGCGATGCCTTGGCCGTCAAAAAGGCTTGGGGCTGAAGGGAACATCTATAGGAATCCTAGAGAAGTCTATCGTGGAGAGGTCGCAGCCAGAGAAAGGAAAGACACTTTACTGAAAATATTATGAAGGCATAACACAACCGTATTATCAAGTTAATGAACGCGATGCCATCCCACAGCAAAATTTCAAATGCCGTCGCAGAAGTCTAAACAATCAGTTGGGTTTATTTAGCCCTTCCTCTGAAGGGATGGAAAGGAATTTCAAAAACTGAGATTGAAATGCTAAAACGGGGGATGTTTGGAATTTACTTGCTTTTGAAAGGAATTAAAATGACCAAGAAGTCTCGTGAAGTTTTCACTGGCGAAGATAATTTAAAAGACCACTGTGGTTGACAATTAGATTTTTTTCACTGACATCTCGCCTTGTAGAACTGTCTGGTCATTTATACCTAATGGGTTGGTATGAATGGGATCACCACCCACATCCTGACCTTAAGTGAAAGCTAAAGGAAAAATACACAATTGAAATTAGGGAAACGCCTCCCTTGAATTGGCAAAGTTTGAAATGGTCATTATTTGGACTTTCTAATGCAGATTCCATTTAAAAATCTTTACATTTACTTAAGACACCTAAATAAAAACATAGGCTGACCATTTCAAAAATTTATTTACAAAGTTGTGTACAACACGATGGAATAACATTTAGAATACCATATATATTCATTCATATATAAACAGACTTTTATAATAGTGACACTTCGCCTTTCTGAAAATTTTTTTTTTGTATTTAAAATCTCCCAAGGTCTTTATACATTTTCTCAGATAAAACTGCGGAGAGTGAACCTTCAAAAAAAATGAAAGTTCAGAGCTCTAAATCTACTGAATTTTTTTTCTTAAAAAAATAAAAACCCCCAAAAGGAAAAGTCAATAATTTTTATACAAGTATGTACAAAGGCATTCCCTCCCAACCTCCCAGGTACTGGGAGCTGGCGCCGTCCGGTGCATTTCAGGGGGAAACTCGGGCTTGGTTTTACCTGTGCGGAAAGCTATTCCCGGCGCGCGGGGACCGGAGTCCGCGGAGGTCTCAGCCACCGGCTGGGCGGCAGCAGGGCCCGGGCCGGTCGGGATCTGGGATGGCACGGTCCGTCCGAGACCGCTCGGTGTGCGGCGCGGGGCGGGCGCGCGTCCCTACTGCGCTGGCCACTTGGCCTGCGCGGCGGCTGCGGCGGCGGCGGCCGAGGCAGCCGGTTGCAGGAACTGTCCCGAGAGCGGCACGCTCAGGATGGGAGCGATGGCGGCCGTCGTCCGGCTCAGCGACAGCGGCTGGTGCGCGGCCACGAGCGCGGCGGGCTGCACGGCCCCGGGCGGCCGCAGGAAGGGCTGCGCGGCGCCCGCCGCCGCCCCGGCCCCGGCGCCCCCCGCGGGGCTCCCTGCGCCCCCCGTCCCTCCCGCAGCCCCGCCGCCCGCCGCCCCGGAGCCCGCCGCGCCGGCGCCGATGATGTTCTCGATGCTGAACGACGGCCGCGCGCTCGGCTCCGACTTGACCAGGGCCGTGGCGCCCGAGGCCGCCGCCGCCGCCGCGCCCAGCCCCCCGAGCTGCAGCTGCAGGCCCGCGCCGAGCTGCGCGCCGAACGCCGCGGCCTTGCGGCCCAGCTCGCCCGAGGGCAGCAGCGGCACGGCGGGCGGGAGCACGGGCGGCACGGGCGGCAGCGCGTACGGGTACTGCAGCACGGCGGCCGGGTGCGCGTAGGCGCCGGGCGCGGGGTGCAGCCCGTAGGGGCGCGCGTAGGGCCCGGCCGCCAGCCCGTAGGCGCCGAAGCTCTGCATCATGAGCGCCGTCTGCTCGCGCAGGTGCTCCTGCTGGTGGCGCTTGAAGCGCTTCCGGCGCCGCAGGAAGCTGCCGTTGTCGAACATGTCCTCGGACTGCGGGTCGAGCGTCCAGTAGTTGCCCTTGCCCGGGTTGCCCGGCTCGCGCGGGATCTTCACGAAGCAGTCGTTGAGCGACAGGTTGTGGCGGATGCTGTTCTGCCAGGCGGGGAACTTCTCGCGGTAGTAGGGGAAGCGGTTGCTGATGAACTCGCAGATGCCGCTCAGCGTCAGCTTCTTCTGCGGGCTCTGCAGGATGGCCATGGTGATGAGCGCGATGTACGAGTAGGGCGGCTTCACCAGGCTGTTCTTGGGCTTGCCCGGCGCCAGGCCGCCCGCCGCCGCCGCCGCCGCCGCGCCGGGACCCGCGCCCGCGCCGCCGTCCTCGCCCGCGCGCCCGCCGTCCCCCTCCGGCTCGGTGCCCGGGGCGCCCGGGGCGCACGGGGCGGGCGTCTGCGCCAGCGCCGGCTGCGGCTGTCCAGGGCGCGGGCCCGCGTCGTCCGCCTCGTCCAGGCGCAGCTCGGGCGGCCCCGCGGGGCTATCGCCGCCCGCGTCGCTGTCCTTGTCCTCCAGGCCGTCGTCGCCCTCGCCCACCACATCGATGTCCACGTCGTCGGCCGCCAGGACCGTCTGGCCGGACATGTCGCGGGCGCCGCCGCCACTGGACAGGGTCATCCCTCCGGGCTCGGGAGGCGATGGCGCGGCGGACGGGCGGAGGGGCCGGGGCCGGGACGGAGCGGGCGCGCGGCTGGCTCACGCGCGGAGGCCCCGCATCGCGCCCCGCGGACACCGCGCCCGGCCCGGCCCGCCGGCCTCGGCTCGCTGGTCGCGCGTGGGGCTCAGCAGTGCGGGGCGGAGCGGGCGCGGGCGGCAGCGGCTCGGGCGGGTGCGGACAGAGCCGCCCCGGGGGGTGTCGGCGCGGAGCCCCGGTAGTCGAAAGTCGCGTTTTAAGGACTGGCCTGATAGATTACTTTCTACTTAAAGATCCGGCGGGAGGCGGAGCCACGTGACCGCGCGTGACGTCAGGGCCTCCGCGGAGCCGGCCAAACTCAAGTTGGTCCCGGGAATTGTCAACAAAGGGGCGAGGGACGCGCCACTCTGCGGCCCGTGGGCCCCCCGCGCCTCGGCCTGGTGAGAGTGGACTGGGCCAGGCCGGGAGGGGGCCGAGCGTGTCGGCGGGACCCCACGCTCCCGACGCCCCCCGCGACTCCACCCGTTCCATCCCGGACGTGGAGGGGCCAAGGACAGCCAGGTGCCATTTCGGGTTGGGGGGGGGTACAAACTTACCGGCATCTTTTGTTTATCATTTCAGCTCCAGAGGGCGCGGGGGGCGCGCGGGGTACCCTCGTCCAGCCGAGCCCGGCCCGCGGGGGACACCTATGGCGCGCTCCCTCCCGCCGGTTCTGCGTCCCCGCCGGGCCCACCCGCGTCCCCGCACGGTTTTCCGTCTTTTTTCTGCGCGTTCATCGCTGCATCGGCTGGGTTACCGAAGGTCAGAAAGTAGCTATCGATTAATCTATTTGAACAGTTGCGAGAGAAATAAAAACGAAGTAAAAGAACAGGCAACTTATAAAATAAGGAAGCGGCGGCCGCGGCTCAGAATTGTTACCCGGCTTAGCATATGAAAAAGTCGGAAATGCGGTGCCGCCCGGGCCGCCCGCTGCTCCACACCGCGGGCTGGGTTGGGTCCTCTTGGCTGCCCAGACGCGGCTCTCCTCTCAGCGCGGGAACCCCGGGACTCCGGAGCTCCTTAGAGCGGAGTCAGCGACTGTAGGAAGGAGCCTGGGATCCCAGGGGGCGCGGCGAGGGGGCGTGGGGACCTCGCGCCGCCCCGAGGAAGCCACGGCCCAGCCCGCGCCCCCTCCCGCTCCAGGCCGCCCGGCTGTGAGGTCGGCTGGTGTGGTGCGGGGTCCGTGTGACCCACGAGTTCGGGCCTGGGAGGCCGGGCACGGAGGGGACGAGGCCCAGGAGAGAGGCTGAGTGGCACGTTTCAGGGAGGCGCTGGGAAACCAACCTAACTCCGAGGACTGCTGCCTGATTCCCAACCTGTCCTCACCGAGCACCCTCTTTCCCCGGCGCACGGAGTAAGTAAGAATGCGGGATCGGGCAGCCTGCTCCCTGAGTCGCAGATTGACTCTTGCTCGTTTCCCCGGATGTAACCCCAGCCCTTGGATTCCTTCTTGCCTGGTGTCTCGCCTAGTTGGGGCTGGGGGCAGGCTGGGCACAGTGACTCCGCCCTGAGGCTGTCTCTGAACCTCCACTGTCTCGCTGTTTGCAGGTGGTCTTGGGGTCACCCTGGCTCTCAAACACATCTCTTGAGTTATTTCCGCAGCTATGTTAGGTTGGCCGGCCGACTGCAAACACATCTAGACGGCCTCCCGTGAAACCCATGCGAGCTTCGAGCTGGCTTCCCACCGTCTCCGCTGCAGAGGTCGCCATTGCCACTGGCCAAACAGCAAGTCCAAGCAATGTCGGAAGGAAAAGGAAAAACAGCCGAAATTAGCACGTTTCGAAATCTTTTAGTCTACTTTGGGGTGCACGACCCCGTCAGGCGCGGGCCCACTTGGCCCTGAGCTAGGTCCGCGTGGATGTTTTCAGGTGTGTGCGCTCGAGGGTAGCGGCTCGGGCGACCACGCCGGTCACTTTGAAGCCGTCCCCAGACGCACCTCGCCTGGGTCCCCGAGGCCGGGTCTGAGCGCGCTGTCCCTGGAGAAGGGGTGGTGAACAACGCCCAGCTGCCGGTTCCATTTGTTGCGCTTTTCTCCTTCGACACAATAAAAGTCAAATTAATTGATTCATACCATTAATTACGGTTCGTAGCGTGAAAAGCAACGCTTCCCCTCGGTGAGAGATCTATTGTGCTAATCTCGTGTTCAATCAGTGTTGCCATCTGATGCCGGGTCGGCCCTGGCAGGAACTTTTCGACTCGATTAGCTGAATGATGACTCGCGCAGGGCCCTCTGGCTGCGGCCTCAACGCCCCGCATCGATTTCCCGCGGGGGTACGGGTTTCCTGCGGCTACGGGTGCTGGGAACCGGCCACCACCTCCTCCTCGGCGGCCGATGGCCCGCACCACCTCCGGGGCGGGGACAGGAGGGTCCTGCTCCAGCCGTCTAGATTCCAGGCCCAGTAAGTCCCGTTCGCCGGGAAATTGCAAGCTGCAGCTGAAAGCCCCCGGGTCGTCGGCCACCGCCAAACTTTAAAAAATGAGACAGATAAAAGAGAACAGGGGTGCGAGGCAGAGAAGTGCGGAACGGAAACCAGGGTCGGTCAGGAGGCCCCAAGGAGGTGGGAGACGGGAGGAGAGCGATGAGTAGGGCACACGATGGAGAGGGACACCGCGGCCCCTGCGAGCAGGAGGCGGGAGGACGACGAGCCCAGAGAGCGGGGACTGAGCCTCTTTCGAGTCCCTTTCGGGCAAACCCCGCTGAGTGCACGGGATCCGGGGCCGGGCCACCGGAATCCGGGAGAATGGAGTCGGGGAGGATTCGTGCGTGCGTCCGGATGGGGTGGGGCGGGGACAGTTTAGGAGGGCAAAGGTGGACATTAATTACAGCCCAATTTGAATCCTTAGTGGTCAACACCGGGGCACACTCGGGGCCACCCTCACCCTCCACAGGCCGAGGATCCAGGTGCGCCCTCTTCTCTCCCCGGAACCAAGTCTGGACAACCTCGGGCGGCCCGGTGCGGTAGGGCGCGCTGCCCTGCGCGCAGAGCGCTTTTCTCCCAACCCGGGGAACCGGCCGGGCTCGCTCAGGGACAGGCATGGGCAGAGTCTTCGGAAGAGCCCCTTTGACACCCGCCGCGGCCTTGTCCTTGGCTACCGGCGTGGTCTCGGTTAGCCGCAGCCGACGTCTTTGTCCGTGTGGCTGCTGCCGAGTGAGGTGGGCAGGGTACCTGGGTCCCCAACCCACCCGACGATTTCCATTTCCAGGGGTGGATTTCGAATTGCTCCTTAGCCCCCTCCTCTCGGATTCCTGGGGGAGGGGAGGCTAATTTCAAGTCCTTGTTTGGGTCTCCAAACTTCATTTATTTCCAGTGTCTGCCACTCAGAGTCCGCGCCAAGCCACCCGGTAAATGGCGAGAGACCAAGAGGAAGGGAGAAGAGGGGCAGAGGATGGTTCCGAATTTATTTATATTGGAAATGTATAAACACCCATTCTGTAAAAGGCAACACGTTTAATTAACGACTAGAGAGCAGTCAGGGGCAGAAAGCTAGTAAAATTGTGTGATAAATTTATGGCATTGTTAGCGTGCTTTTAATTATGGCTATTATGTTAATTATTTCACATTAGCATGGAGTTATCAGCAGCATGTCAGATTTAATCAAAACGAGGCTTTCTCTCGAAAATTGTACTTTTCACCGCGAGAAAGGCCCGGGGCAGGCCCGGGTTGGAAGCGCCTTGGCGCAGGAACCAGCCTGCGTTTTTAGGAATTCGCCTTCCACCGCGCGGTTCCTCTGTCAAGCAACACGGCCTCGCCCGCGCCGGCAGCCCGGAGGAGAGCTGGGCCACGCGGCCGGAGGGGACCCGCGCCCAGGTGTGGTGGCCGGGTGTGGCCTGGACCCGCTCGCCGGGCGCATCGATTTCTTAATCACCGCCGATCGATTTATTGGGGCGAATAAATAGCCAGGTTTGGAAACGTTTCCACTGTGGGCGTAAGGGTCAGGAGCCGCCGCGGGAGGGCGCGGGCCTGGGCACCGGGAGGACGAGCACCCCTCATCCTGATCCCGACCCGGACCCGGCACCTCCGACCCGCCGCCTAGGCCGCGCACCGAGCTCCCCGCCCCCGGGGAAACCTCCCGAGTCCACCGGACTCCGGTCTCCCGGGAGCCCCAGGCCCTGAGCCTGAGCCGGACCCGCGCCCGCAGGCCCCCAGGCCTGGCACCGGGCCACCCCCGGCCTCGCGGCCTCCTGCCCGGGACCGTCACCCTTCCCGGCCGGGCTGCGCGCCGCCAGCTGCTGCCTTATTTTTAGCTCCAGCCCTGCGCGAGGTTATATTTAACTCGACCTGCTCCCGCGAGGAGGGCGCGCGGACACCGAATTCCCCGCATCGCGCCCGGCCCGCCCTCCCGGCCCGGGCCAGCTCCGCAGGGGCGGCCAGGAAAACCCCTGCACAAGCACCTGGGCCATCCCCGAGCTGGGCGAGGACGCAGGGATCCGGATCCGGAGCAGCGGCCTCAACGGGCCCGCCCTGTGGGAGGGGAGGGGGCGGAGACCCTCGGAGCCACGGGCGCGTTTCCTCTTTCTGCAAGGCCTGGGGCGCCTGAGCGACCTGGTGGACCTCTCGCAAGCTTAGTCTTCCAAATGTCATCTATTTGGCACAGTAATCCCAGCAGTCTGGGAGGCTGAAGTAGGAGGACTCCAGTTCAAGCCAGGCCCACAAATTTAGCGACCTAAGAGACCTTGTTTCAAAAAATAAATAGCACAAAGGGGACAAGGTTATAATTTTGTTATGCAGGAATTCCCTCTTCTTCCTATTCCCTTACACCCCCCAAAAGAACCCTCCAAATCCTCAATAATATGTTTGCATCTCAGTTTGGTCTTCCCAGAGCAACACTGCGGAAAGAGGCTGGGAGCGGCTAAGGTACAAAGATGTGCTGAATACGTCGGGTCTACAAAGGCCAGAGTAGACTCAAAACCCATGCAGGCTGTGCTAGTGGCCGGGTCCACAAGACACGACCCAGGTGGCAAAACACAGCTTGAAAATTTGAGTTCTCCCCTTTTTTTTTCCTTTGCGGAGATCAAACTCAGGCCCTTGTGCTTGCCAGGCTCATTATACTGAGCCATCTCCCCGACCCTAGTTCTCCCCTTTTAAAAGAAATGATTTTTTCCCTGCAACCCCAAAATGGCTATTTCTGGCAGCCTCTTTTTGTAGGTCTCCCTGCAAAAATGTAGAAATTTTTCCACAGCTGAATTCGGGAGAAGAGGACATATGTTTATATAATGCTTTCTTTTCTTGGTAGTTTTGTTCCGGTTTCTTGAGACAAGAGTCTTGCCACATAGTGGGCTGGCCTCAAACTCATGGCCTCTATCCTCCTGCCTCAGCCTCCTGAGTGCTGCCCACAGTGTGTGCCACCATGCTCCAAAAGGATACTTGGCTTCAGGCACAGGAATGACCAGTGTGTGATGAGATCCTGGAGGGCCTGGAGGGGGTGCAGAGGAGTAGGGAGTGGGACTCTGGAGGCCGCAGGGGCAGAGAGCAGGGAGGGAGGGAGAAGGGACGGCTCCGAGAGGCACTGGAGGCAGCTTCCAGGCTGGAAGGCCGCCTGTGACCCTGCGACTTTGGTGACCTTGCCTGCTCCCAGGGAGGCTGGTGCTGCCGGAGCCAGCCGCACTGTGCTGGCTCTGCGTGGATTTTGCTTGGTTTGGTGTTCGCGACAGGACCCAGGCGCTCCATGCCGAAGCGCTCCATGCTGAGTCTCATGTGCACCGCCTGCCTTTTGTTTGCTTTTTTTTTCCCCCCTGTTATGTAGGGGGGCTGGGGAGATGGCTCAGTAGAATAAGTACTAGCCTGGCAAGCCTAAGGGCCTGAGTTCAATCCCTGGTTCCACAAAAAAAAAAAAAAAAAAAAAAAAAAATTCTGCTGTGTAGTTCACACTGACCTTGAAATCACTATGGAGCCAGGGCTGACCTTGGACTCACAGTCATCCTCCTGCTTCAGCCTCCTGAGTGCTGGGATCACAGGTGTGTCACCACGCCCTTTTTAATTTTTTTTTTTTTTAAATTTTGAAGCAGGGTCTCCTTAAATTGCTAAATTGCTCATGCATACCTCTAGAAGTATGTAAGCAGTTTTCCAAAGGATACAACCCTTGCGCTCCTTAGGGTGGTGTGTAGCAGTTAGGTAGATCACAACTTCTAACCCTCCTGCCTCAGCCTTCTAGACTCCGGGCACCAGGTGTGTGCCCGTGGCCACCCACGGGGCTCTGTTTGGCTTGCTCTTGGCTCCCTGGCCTCCAGCCAATCACCTACAGACATGGGGCTCAAGTCAGGCCAAGGCCAAACCTACTGGACAGAGCCCCACTCCGATGGCCACAGGTGGAGGAGATAGCTTGGTAAGGCGCTGTCACCACACCACAGGAGGCAGCTGAGTGCTTACAGCCCTGCAGGTTCCTGGGTGTTGGCCCAATGTGCATAAGGACCACTGAACTGTTTTCAATCTATGATCGGCACGATCAGGAAAGATGTTTGAGCCAAATGTGGTGGCTCATGGCTGTAATCCCAGCACTACAGAAGCTGAGGCAGGAGGATCTCCATGAGTTTGAGGCCAGCCTGGGCTACAAAGTGAGTTCAAGGTCAGCCTGAACGTCACAGAAAGACTCTGACTTGAAAAAAAGAAAAAGAAAGAAAGAGAAGAAGAAAGCGAGAGGAAGAAAGGAAGAAAAAAAAAAAAAAGCAAGGAAGGCCCCTTAGGGCATGGGAAGGGTTAGCGGCAGCAGCCAGGCTTGGCTATAGCAAGGGGCCACTTGTGTTCCTTAGAAGGAGGTGGCAGAGGTGTGGCATGGGCTTCAGGCACAAGGCGGGGCTGAGGCGCATGGCAGGTCTGGAAGCGCAGGTCTGTAGTGCTGGGGTCTGCATGCGCTGGAGCCACAGGTCCTCCCAGGCGGGAAGCACGCTGTCCTGCCCACGGAGCACACTGAAGGAGCAGGGCAGCCTGCGGCCCTTGTTCAATTCTTGCCACGAGCACCCTGTTGTAGCCATCCACATCCGTGCTGTCCACGTCAGTGCCCAGGCTGGGCCTCCCCTGAGGAGAGGCCTTCAATGTGGCCTCGCTGTTCGTAAAAGAAAATCTTTGTTTTCTTTTTTCAGTTCTGGGGTTTGAACCCAGAGTCTGTTCTGAGCCACATCTTCAGCCTTATACATTTACTTATTTATTTATTTTTAGTACCAGAAATCAAACTCAGGACCTTGCCTTCACTAGGTGCTTGTGCTACTGAGTTATATCCCCTGGCTTCAACCCTTTTTTAAATTTGGAGATGGTGTCTCGTTAAGTTGCTAAACTGCCCAGGCCAGATTTAATATTGGGTTCTCTTGCTTCAGCTTCCCAGAGAGCTGGGATTACAGACATGTACCACAGTGCCCAGCTACAGATCAGATGCTCTAGCTATTTTGCATGTGCTGTGATTGACCTCTGTCTAGTATACTACTTATCTCATCTGTCTGTCCATCAGTCCTCTGTCTGTCCTGCAATCTGTCAGTGCTGGGGACTGAACTCAGGGCCTCACACCTGTGCCAAGGGCTGTACCATGACCTCCATCCAGCTCTCTGACCTTTCAGTCCCCCTTCCCACCCACCTCCCCTGCTCCCCAAGACACTGTGACCTCCACGCAGCCTGGAGTCACCTTGAGCACCCCCTCCAAGCCTGCGCTGGGTGATCCCGAAAGACACCTTGATCGGGGCTCTGCACATACACATTTTATTCCTTCAAAAAAAATAATGTTAAAGGCTGGAGCACATCTTTGCAGTGCCCTTCCAGGCCGCAGCGTACCTGGGCAGCTCCCTTCCATATTCCTGATTGAAAAGCTGGGCAGGAGCCAAGTACCACTGTTGGGAGTGGAGGTAGACGCCGGAAGCCCTTGAAGCTTAGATTGTTAGGATTTTGCCTCAAAAGCCGCACAGAATTGTGAGCCGGAGGGCATGGGCTGAAGCATCGCTGCATGCACAGGCTGACGTGTGGGGAGAGCAGCCATGTGGCCTCCGGGCCTTCCCTCCTACTTGTCTGTTTACCTGCTTCAGGCAGGGCCTTGCTCTGTAGCCCAGGCTGGCCTGGAACTCACAGCCCTGAACGCTGCCTGCCGTCCTCACGGCACCACTGGCCTTTCCTGCAGCTTGTCAGGCAGCCCCGGTGGCCAGTCCTGGGTCCCAGGAGAGGCGCTTCAGGAGGGGCGTCTGCATCCTTGCTTGGTCTGTTTTATTTTCCAAAGTCCAAATCTGCATCATCATGATCTGATGGCTCCCTGAGAATGGAGTTTGGGGGGCTCGCGGCTGGAGGTGACTGCTTGTGGCCTTCCTGCCTCCCGGTCTACCAGACCCCACTTCTCTGCACACTGTCCTGAGGTTTCCAGAGGGAAACTGAGTCACCGGAAGCCATGGCCCCAAGACCTGAAGGCTCCACACTGTCGGTGCTCGGATGGTGACAAGGCTGTCCCTGCACCCGCCTTGCCTCCGCCCTGTGCCTGGGTCTCCTGGGAGAAGCTCATGTTCACTGTTTCCAGGGCCTTTGAGCTGGCAGGCACCGACCCTCGCAGCTGGCTGCTGAGCCCGCTTGGTGTCTGCTTGCAGCCCGCCTGTCCTCCGGCTGGACCCAGCCCTCAGCGTGCTCCTCACTCCCAGTTCTACTTTCTGGGCATGGCGCTTGACAAGGGCACGGCTGCCCACTGCTGCCTGGAGCCTGTGCTGTCCACAGTTGGCCGGGCCCCTCTGTGGCTGTTAGCAGGAGGCCTCAATGTCCTCTTGGGCCCATGGGACTGCTCAGGTGTTCTTGTGACACTGTAGCTGGCTCTGAGAGCAAGCAATGAAAAGGCGAGGATGGAACTACAGGGTCATCTGTCTGCCATCTATCATCTGTTTGTCATCTATTGATCTATTTATCTTGCAGACAAGGTCTCACTGCATAGCAGTTCAGGCTGGAATGAACTCATCATGTAGCCCAGGCTGCCTGAGAACTCGTGGAGATCCTCCTGCCTCAGCCTCCTGTGTGCTGGGATCACAGGCATGCACCGCCACACCTCCATGTTGCATTCCATCTGTGGGACTCCAGTTTCTCTGTCTTTTCAGGCTGAGCCCCTTTGATGGAAGTGAGCCCCATTCTGGTTCCAGAGGGCACAATCTATGGAGTTTAACTGGCGAGATGGGCTCCCCTCCAGGCCAAGAACCCCTCTCTGACCTAGGTGAGCAGTGAGTGTTGTTCAGGGCTCTGTGACCACTGCTCTTCCCCCACAGAGGCCCCAGGAAGGGGAGGCTGTGGTCCCAGATGCCGCCTGCTGCAGTCCTCGGTGGCTGGGAGCAGAGCTCTGGAAATGGAAAGGGTTCGGGTGGGTCTTCCGCTGTAACTGACTGACTGTGCTGACTGCTGGAGAAAGTCCTTATCCTTTCCTTTATGTTAAGACCAGCCACTGCTGGTGGCAGATTTGAACTGAAGTCCAGTCGGCAAGGCTGAGTGTTTGCTTTTTGAGGCAAGGACTCACCCTGTAGTGCAGGCAGGGCTTGAGCTCACTGTGCAGCTCAGGCTGGTCTCACCCAACAGTCCTCGGGCCAGCCTCTCCGGAGTGCTGGGGCCACAAGCCTGGGCCTGTAATCTTCCAGCCATGTCCGTGCACTAGGGATGCTGCTTTTAGGGAGTCCGGTGAAGGCTGAAAAGAGGAGATAGTGGATGGGAAAGGACTCGTGGTTACGCAGAGTGTGGTGGTACACACCTGCCATCCCCGCCCCTGGGAGGGTGATGCAGGAGGACTGCCATGAGTTCAAAGTCAGCCTGAACTGTACAGTGAGACCCTGTCTCAAAAAAAAAAAGAAAGAAAGAAAAAATCAAGCCAAAAAACAAAAACAGTAACCAGAATCAATCTTTAATAGCCCACTGCACTCGCTGGTCCCCTGGCGACCTGATTATTTTGCTGGCTCCTCTTATCCACCCCCAGCAATAATAAGCTGCTAGCAGGGTGGCAAGCGCTTCTACTTTACACTCAGCCACGGTGGAGTCCGGAAGGGGGTGCGGGCTGCCGCCTTGCTCACTCAGGACCTGTTCGCAGGGCCCCGACGCCCTGCTGGGGACGTGATCCTGGCCTTGATAGGAGCAGGTTTGTGTCGAAGCCTCCGGGACCCCTCTGTCTCTGGTGAGCTGCTCAGTAACTCTTCAGGACCCTTTAAGAATTTTATTTTTTTCTTTTTTTAATGCAGCGCTTGAAAGAGGAAAATGTTTTCTTTGTGATCAGCCTGGGCCCAGGAGAGAGAAAGTGACACTCAGGTGGGAGGTAGCCGGCCCTCCCTGGGCAGGGGCTCCCGGCACCCTGCCTTTGCATATCCACTCCAACTTATTTAAAAATCGTGGAGGAAAACGGCGAGGGCTGCTCCTTTGTTATGCTGATGTCATTTACATACCGCTGGAATTGTTTGTCCAGGCTACTTTGGCTGGGGTATTGTTTGCCTAAGGAAGAAAACATGTTAGCAATCTTGTCATGCAATATTTACAGTCTGCGAGCAGTATATATTTAGAGAATCTTGCTAAAATATTACATGGCAGGAAATTTCACTGAGCATGTTTAAATGAATTCTAAAAAAGCCAGACAGAAAGGAAATATGCCTCTCTGCTTCTGAAACATTTATCTCCCGGAGATGCAAAGGGTCGGGGTAAACCTTTGAGTGATAGATAGTCCGAGAGAAAAAGGCCATTAATCTGTGGTTTAATGTGTTCCCTAAATGTCTTAATTGCTTTTAAAGCCATGTAAATAAATAACACTCAAAGGATTCAAATTAATATCCTTAAGAAAATGACTTTCCTGACCCAAGGACCGCTATTTCAAGGAATATTTATAAGATGCTGCAAATAATTTTCAGCCCAGAATCAAGGATCCTTATGCTGGGAACCTGGGGTTCCCGCCAGCAAGGGGGGTGGCCCCAGGGGGATGGTGTTTTCCGGCCCCTGCGGCTGGCAACATGGGAAGGCTCACTCCCCAGGGCAGGTCCGGATCACCCCCCCACAGTGCTGATGGGACCTCCAGGCTGATCCCCCAGAGGAGCCACCGGCCTGGGTTTTGCTTCTGAACAGAACATCTGTCTTAACAGAGGCTGAGAAAGGTTTATTTGGAATGAGAATCAACTTTTGGGATTAAAAGTGAATATGTCTGATTACACACTTCTCTCACTCTTCCTTCAGAGTTAATCCTGTACAGATTACCATTTAGGGTGAATTTTAGCACCAAGCTGCAGTGGGTTTATAATCCCAGCTAATCCCCTCATGCGCCTGTGGCTGGTTTCTCCTGAAGGCTCTGCTGGTTGTTTCTAACTGTGCACTGCTGGTGGCCACCGTGCAGATCACGTGGGCTGTGTACAGGCAGGAGGCCAAGTGTCGCAACACAAGGTTCGCACTACACGTGGACGTGGCTGGCACCATGGTGGCTCGGTGCTGGGACATGACTGAGCCCATCGCCAGCCCTTAGGACGCTTTCTGCTCAGCGGAAGGTGAACGTGTGTGCCGTGCCTGCCGTCCATCCCTCCACGGCTCTGAGCTGGGCCCAGCAGTGTGAGGACCCCAGGCCCCGGAAGGCACCGTGTGGCGAGGAGCCTCCCGCGCCTGGGTCTGCTCTCCTGCTCCTCCCAGACGTTTATGTCCTCCCTTCGTTTCTTCAGACTGGCATTTCGTTGTCTGCTTTTGAGACAGAGTCTCACTCTGTAGTGCCCAAGAACCCAAGGCGATCCTCCTGCCTCAGCCTCTGGAGGGCTGGGGCTGCAGTCGTCATGCCCAGCTGGAAAGCAGTTTCTTAGAAGCCTTGGCTTTCCTGAGAGGCTCTGCAGCGCTCTGGGGTGCCCGTGCCAGGTCCTAGTGCGCTACACCAGGGGCTCTGGTCCCAGCTGGAGGCCACACAAGTCCGGCTTCCCTTGCCCTTCTCCTGGCCTCACAGCCTGTGGCTTGGAGTTGTGTACTGGAGCGGCTCCCTGGGGCAGCCCATCCATTCCAGCCCAGCTCGTCTCTGTGGTGCAGTCTGCCGAGGCTCCAGGCCTCTACGCACTCCCGCCACAGGCCGCCCAGGGGCCTCACAGCAACCAAGCCCTTTTTATTTACCAATTTTTGATTTGAGACAGGGTCTTGCTAAGTGACTTAGTGCCCAGACTGGGCTTCAGCCAGCAATGCTCCTGCCTCAGCCTCACAGAGTGCTGGACCATAGGTGTGCACCTCCATGCCCCGTTGGAAAAGCCATGTTCATTACCCTGGTGTGGGTGTGGAGAAAGCTGTGGGCAGGAAGGGCTCAAGGGGCAAATGAACCGCAGAAGAACAAGGCAGTGCAGGGGGAAGGGCCGCAGGTCTGCCTGCCGACCTCTGAGGTGACCCCCGAACACCTGGGGGCGCACATTTATAAAACTTGTGATGGGGGCTTGCTGGATACCTCGGTTATTTAAAGTGCTGCTAGGGCAAATGCAGTCAGGCGCATGGGACCACGGTTTGAACCCCAGCTCCACAAGCTGCACCAGACCCGCCCTTAAGGCAGCCTAAACTAGCCACACACACACACACACACAAAATCCTTCTCCAAAACTTGTGATATATTGAGTGTTGGTTCAGGGTGTGACATTCTAAGCAGCCATAAGCCAGGAACCCAGCACTTGGGAGGCTGAGGCAGGAGGGTCACCAGGAGCTCAAGGCCCACCTGGACACACAGCAAGACTCTCTCAAAAAACAAAAGCAAAGCAGAAATATACAAACACAGCCATAGCTATTTGAAAGAAACCTCCCTTATAAAGCGTCTACACAATTTTCCACAATTCTCCATTCTTCTGTCCCGTAGGAGTACCAGCTGGCTATCAGCTGGGGAAAGGCAGGGAGCCCCTGCGGGCTGGCACCGGAGTCAACGGGATAGCTGCTTCCCTGGGTGATTGCAGCGGGGAGTTCTAGACCACATTTAAAAGCCACCTTGCTAACTTAACTTAAAATTGTTCTCTAAGTGAGGCAGTTGATGTCCGGAAAGGGAGAACAAATAAGCTGCGGGAGGCAGATTCTCATCTGAATGAAAAGCTCAGCCTCTGGCCATTGGCAGGAGAAGGCCCTGGCGCACCCGAGGGCTGGGCCTGAGGCTTCCACAGGAGGCTTTCTGAGTGCTCTGGTCCCAGCTGGGCTCGAACTCTGGCAGTGACCGCCTCCCCTCTACCCCAGGCCGCCCTGACGGCTGTGGCCCTGCTGTGAGGACGGTGGGCTGGGTGGAAGATGAGGTGGGGAGGGATGCATTGGGGAAACAACACTCAGCCTGAGTGACAGAAAGTGGCCGCAAAGCTGCCGCCAGGATGCAGCCTAGGAGGAGGGGCCGGGGGGCATCCCACGTGGGTCATCTCTGGTAAGAGGGCCTGGGGACAAAAGGCCAGAGGGCAGGAAGCTTGGGCAGGCAGTCAGCTTGTGCAGGGGCTCCTGTGTCACAGACACAGGAGCTTTGATTCCCAGGGGGGACCTTTGGAAGATGAGCCAGGCAAGGCGGCCCTCCTGCCACCGGAGTGCTCAGAAGGCTGAGGCAGGAGGGTTACCTGGAGTTCCAGGCCACCTGAGGCTGCATAGTGAGCTTGAGCTCCAGGCCAGCCTGGGCCATACAGTGAGACCCTGTCTTAGTACAAACAAATACACTGGCCCTTCACTAACAGCGGTAGGTTCTGCCTTAGAGGAAGCTCTACAGCAAATTGAAGTTCAGTGTTCAATTAACTGACATTGCTGTGCTTTCCTTTCACACAACTCAGCATCTCAACACCTTTTCAAGAATGAATTTCTTCCCAGTTCCATCAAAAAAAAAAAAGAATGAATTTCTTTTCAGCTGGGTGTGGTGGCACACGCCTGTGATCCCAGCCCCTGGGGAGGCTGAGGCAGGAGGATCGCCACAAGATGGAGGCCAGCCAGGGCTACCCAGTGACTTCAAGGCCAGCCTGGGCTACATCATTTTTGGGGGGCAGAACTGGGGATTGAACTCAGGCCCTTGCGCTTGCCAGGGAAGCCATCTCCCTGGTCCCCTGGGCTACATCTTAAGTAAGACCCTGTCTCAAAAAAACAAAAGGAGAGCCAGGGAGATAGCTCAGTGGAATAAGCATTTCCCTGGCAAATGCAAGGGCCTGAGTCCAATCCCCAGTTCCGAAAAACAAACAAAAAAACCCAAAGGGATAGACTGGGCGTGATGGTGCGGGCCTGTAATCCCAGCTCTTTGGAAGGCTGAACCACTGGTAGATCACTATGAATCTGATCTACGTAGTGAAACCCTATAGACCCTTACTAAAAAATAGTAAAAAAAAAGAAACCAAAAAGAAAAATAAGGAAAGAAGGCACACATGTACTTTCTTTAGCAGTTTTCCACTTGAAAACACCCAGTTCACCCAAATGGCCCTGTGAGCGGGCAGGTCCGGCTCCTTGTGTCCAGCCTCCTGCTGCACACCCTGCAAAGACGCAGTGCTTGAATGAGGCCCTGGGTCCAAACTTGCTGCTGAGCTGGGACTCCCGGGAAGGTGTCACAGGACAGGATGGCGGCCGTGAGTCTGTCCCTCCCAGGGGCTTGGGAGGGTCCAGCGGTCCAGGGCGAGGGAGGCATCTACCTGGCTCTGACCAATAGGCAGAGTTTGCACACTGAAGTACAGACAGGGCCAGAGTGCACCAGGGTCCTGAGTGTGGCCAGTTGGGTGCCCGGCTGTGGTTCTCACACACTGCGGTTGGTTGTACCTCTGTGACGTTCTCTAACTGCCTCTGGAGTGGTGGCTCAGACAGGGCCCAGAGAGGGAGACGCAAGTGGCTCATCCCAGAAGCTTTTCTTTCTTGAGATGGTGTCTTGCGAGGTAGGCTGGAGACCCTCCTGCCTCGGCCTGCGGAGTGCTGGCCTTGCAGCTTCCTGTTTCTGCTATGACTCTGCTCTCTCCACCCTCCTGCCAGGCATAGATGATGGAACAGTGCTCAGCAAAGCCCACAGCACAGTGCCAGTCCGGTTGGGTAAAAAATGTGACCGAGAAAACAACTAAAAAGCCCGGTGCAGCACTGCGCCCTCCCTCCAAGCTGGAGGCTCTGCATGGAGCCAGCCGTCCAGGAGCTTGAAGTTCCCTTTTGAAAACGAGGCACCTCTGCCTGGAAGCTGCAAGGAGACTGGCTATATTTTTACTATTTTGTACAGGATCTCACTATGTAACCCAGGCTGACCTCAAACTTGAAATGGTCCTCCTGCCTCAGCTTCTGAGTCCCGGGACGCAGGTGTGCGCTGCTGTGTGCCACCCATCGGGAAGGTCTGGGCTCTGGTTCAGTTCTGCAGGTGGAGACCCAAAGCCAGCACCAACCCGGGGAGCAGCGCTTGCCGGTGGCCAGGCACAGGGCAGCAGTGTCAGGGCCAAGCCAGCTTTCAGGAGTCTCCAGTCCTGCAGGAGAGTCCTGTCCTTCTGCTGTCACCAGGCAGCTGGAAGGGCCCACCCAAGGGCCACAGGAAAGTGCCAGGTCTGCAGCCCCCAGTGTGGCCCTCAGGGCCCACTTCTCTGGCTGGATATGTTAAAATAATCCCCATTACTAACATAGGGATGCCATTTTCTGGTCTCCAGTCTTTATTTGAAACAATTGTGATTTTAAGTGCTAAGGAGAAAAAAAGACATTTATTTATCTATTACATTTAGTTAATCAGCGACAACTTCCTGCACGGACCCCCTCAGTCCGGAGGCTCAGCAGAGGGTCCCTGCAGGGTTGGGCTGGCCTGGGCTGCACAGCGAGAAGAGCCAAGTCTTGGTGGTGGTGCACGCGTGTGATCCCAGCCCCGGGAGGCTGGGCAGGGCGAAGAAGGGGAGTCGAGGAGCCTCATGGCTCCATGCCAAGTTCAGACAAGACACCACCTCAAAGCAAAGCAAAGCGAGAACACCCCAACCACCTCTGTTCAAGTCAGAGCAATGCCATCAACCATGTATCTATTTTGCACATAATTTGATGATTTAGAAGTGTGCACATATTTTTTACAATGAAGTCAGGCTTTGCCCAAGAAAAGTATTAAGATCTTTTCATCCAAGTCTGGTGGTCCATGCGTGTCATTCCAGAACTCAGGAGGCTGAGGCAGGAGGATCGCCACAGATTTGAGGGCAATGAGGACCATACGGTGAGTTCAAGGCCAGTCCAGACTGCATAGTGAGACCCTGTCTCAAAACCCAAAAACCAGACAAACACCAAAGAAGAGGAAGAAAGTGACAAGTCACACTTAATGGCAGAATGTGTTTGTATTTATTTAATTATTATATATTTCCTGCCCTGGGGATTGAGCCCAGGGCTGTCACAGGGAGCCCCAGCCCCAATCTTTCTCTTATTTATTTATTTTCTATCTGAAGGCTGAGTCTCTGGGTTTCTCTGAGTTGCTAACTTCCCTGGGCTGGGTATTAAGTTTGTATCCTCCTGCCTCAGCCTCCCAGGGTGCTGGGACAAAGGGAGGTCTCCCATGCCTGACTTTCTGGATGGCTACACTCAGGCCTGGGGCCAATGCTTTCAGCCCAGCCCTCGGCTGGGACACAGCCACACTCAGGCCAGCCGCCTGGCCAGAGCGTCCTGCTGTTTCGGTGTCTGCCTGACCCCACCCCCGCTGGCTGCTCTAGTGGCACTGAGAGCTCACTGCTCCCAGCCTTTCTAGAGAACGCTGAGTTTCTTGGAGAGACCACCTGGGACCCCTGCTCTAGGGCATTCTGCAAACTTTTAAAAAAGTGACCTCCATGCTGGGTGACTGCTGAGCCCAGTAAGACAGCTGGGGGGAGGGTGAGGCAGAGGATGAGTTCAGGATCCGCCTGGGTGGCAAAAACCGCTCAGGAAGCAGAGCAGAGGGGAAGTGTGCCGGAGGGCGTGAAGCCATAGAAGGGGACCTTGGGGCGCCTGGCCCCTCATCAGGAGTAGTAGCTCTGGGCCGTGGTACTGAGCTGTACTGAGCCCAGTGGCTGGAGGTCAGAGGTCAGCATGGTAGGATCACATGAGGAGAGGCAAAGGACAAAGGACAAAGGGCAGGGGAAGAGGGCAAGTAGGATGGAAGACTGGGAGATGGCTCAGTGGAATAAGCACTTCCCTGGCAAGTTCAAGGGCCTGAGCTCAATCCCTAGTTCCGCAAAAAAAAAAAAAAAAAAAGAGGATGGAAAGGCAGTCTTGGGTCCGGCCAGCCCGGGGGGCTGGGTACCACATGCTTCACAGCCTGGGGCTCTGTCTCCTCACGGCCTGCAGTCGGAGTGGCCTGGGCCACTGCACCTGCTGCACCTGCCCAGTGGGCGTAACTGTCTACAGTGCCACAATGGGATCATTCTCTGGAGGGTTTCTGTCTGCACCTTTGGGACTTGGGGATTTGGCTCTGGTCCTGCTATCTGGGGCCAGGTTTCCCTTAGCAGCCAGTGAGGGGCTCCAGATTTGGGCGTCACGCAGTCTCAGGCTCATGCTCCTTGCGTTGCTTCCTTTGGGTGCATGGAGCACATGCCCGCCCTAGCGTTCTTAGGTCCAGCATCTGGCTAAGTTGTCCTCCTGCCTCAGCCTCCCGGATGTTGCCAGGCAGAACCCAGGATCAGGCCCGACTCCAGAGCTCGAAGCCTCTTCTGTCCCCTCCTAAGACACAGCAGGATCAGCATGCCACCTCCTGGCCACTTGACTTCCTGTTCCCTTGGGAGGCAGGACTGTGTTACCCCGGCCCCTCGGAAGATGAGAGGAGACCCCGAAAGCCAGAGGTTGGAGGTCAGGACATTGGGGGCCACATCAGGAATCAGCTCTGAGCTGCAGATTTGGTGGGACATGGAGGCTGAGGCAGGAGAATCATTTTGAGTCCCAGTGAGACCCTATCCCAAACCCCATCCCCGAAAGATGGCTATTTAGAAGAAAAAAGCGTCAAAACTTACAAAGGACTTTATCTAGTGACTGTGCTAGCCTGGTTATTAATTTAGTCGCATTTTTCACTTTTATAACTCAAGTATATGCATCTATAGATTTTAAGCCATAGTTTTATTTCTGGAGCTTTAGTGGTGAAAACATGGGAGATATTTCAAGAGTTCCTTTCCTGAAAAGAAAAGGTTTTTCTTTTCAGTTTTGCATTCATTAAACTCATTATGATCATACTGAAAAAATAACGAACGGCTCCCTGTACTTAAGAATCTTCAGCACGGACTGGCCAGATAGCTGAGTGGATGGATTAAAGCATCTGCCTAGGCAGACACAGGGACCAGATCCCAGCCTGCTGTGCCAGCCCTACTGGAGGATGCACGGACACCGCAACTGAGATGGGCATAGTGGCGGCCTGCAATGCCAGCGCCTGGGAGGCTGCAGACAGGAGGATGGCTCCAGGTCCAATCTGTGTAATGAGAGTGTGTGTGTGTGTGCGTGTGTGTGCGTGTGTGTGCGTGTGTGTGTGTGCGTGTGTGTGTTGCCATTTGCAGAATTTTAAGCTCATCTCTCGGGATATTTCACAATAACTTCTACATCACATTTTACATTGCTCACACTCAAGTAAGAAATGTTCCAGCAAGGCCCTGAGGGGACTAAATATATGTAGTAAGAAAAAAAAAAGAATCTTCAGCAAGTGAGGTGTGGTGACACGAGACTGTCATCCCAGCACTAGGAGGCTGAAGCAGGAAGATCCTTAGGAGTTTGAGGCCAGCTTGGGCTACATAGTGAGACCCTATTTCAAACAAAACAGAACAGGGTCTTCAGGAAGACAAGTCGTCGCTGGGGAACCTCGGCGGACCAAACTGACAGATTCGCTTGGGCGGAGCCGGTCAGCTTCCCTCAGCAGCTGCACTGCTTTGCTGGGACACAGAACCTTCCACCCAGGCTCTGGGTGGGGGTTATTAAGGTTCCCCACTGGCCCTTGGATCTTAGTTTATTTCACACAGATGGCGCTGCACCATGGCACAGCGAGCCCGGCCGCGCCTGCAGCCGACCGACCTGGTCCGTGGCCCTGCGCCCCGTGGCCCTGCACTCCATGGCCGTCCGCCCCGCCTGGCGGCTCACAGCCCTCAGACCCGCCTCTGTCGTGGGAAACCCATCTTTTTTTTCTCCTTTGACTTCCACAGAACTTCTTTGCCCTGTGCCTTTGCAGATGCCTTCTGGCTATAAATACTAATGAAATCTCTGTGCGTAATTCGATTTTGCGGGTACACTTACAGTTATAACCTCACTTCCCCACGGAGAGACAGCTCGAGCCCCACCGCCTTATGGATGGCGGCAAACTTCCCGCACAAGTGGACGGACGATTTCCATAATTATAGAATTCACAGCCTAATGACCTTAAAAAACAATAAAAAGATCTCTTGTTAATTCCGTCTCTGCTACTGACATTCAGGATCTTTCATTTTTCATGGGACAACAAATTTACTTTTTTATTTTCTAAAGAGCAGCGTCCCCTTTCCCCCCAGATTAAACCCTTGGAATATTGAAGTATTCCACTGAATATTTAGCATTTCTTTGTCTTTTAAAAGTTAGAATATTTATGATCCTTCAAATGAGTTTGACTGATTTATAGCAATCAATTATAAGAGTACGTTTTCAAATAGCCCTTTTAAAAATGAAGAATAGAATAATTAAAAAGATCACAAGTCCTCCCTTGCATATAATTATTTCATTATTTCATTACAGTGCAGAATTATTTTTGCTGACTGTGAACGATTTTAATTGAGCGAGATCTGTATTAATATACGAGGGAAGCCGTTCTTCCTGAGGAATACGACCGCTAATTGCCCAAGCCTGCACTCAGCAGGGGCTCGGGCGTGACACTGGAACCCGGATGCCATCGCCTGGCCACATGCCCAGGGCCTCGAGTTCATTGCCTTATTAAGCATTTGTTTGGGAGAAAAATCTTTAATCTATCCAGGTTATCACAGAAAAAATATGGCAACGAGACATTCTGATCTGGGCGTGGGTCTCCCCAGCAAGCCCGCGTGGCGGGGCTCTTACTCCTGCCTCGAAGCCCAGCGGGCCCAGGCCCTGGCAGGCTCTGGAAGTTGCTCGTGACGTTCCTCTGACTGCCAGTACTCGCCACCGTCTCAGCACGCCACACGGCGCCCTTGGGCAGGTGTGCCTCGTCACAGCGGAGACATTCTCCCCCCCAGTAAACACGTTCTGAGCCTCGCTGCGGGGAGGGAGAAGTGTCACCCGCGAAGCTCGTCGGAGACGTCGCCTTCTTGCTGCTGCCTGTCCCGAGCGAGTCTGAGGGCACAGTTTGGAACGCGTGCTTGCTTCTCTGTAGTCGGGCGCTGGCTACGCAGGTCGGGTCTCCCTCAGACCTGGGGTGAAAGGTATGACAGTCCAGTATTTCTTGCTTAAATACAGATTTTGCCCATGGAAAAATACTTGTAACACCAGCTGGGATTTGTGTTAAATTCATGCAGCAAGCGTCTGCCGAGGCCTCCTTCGCGAGCTGCGTTGGGGGCTGCCCACACACTTCCTCCGTGTCAGCATGGCCCGGCCGCGTGGGAGGGACGTGCTCACGATTTGGCCTCCTGGACTTGATCCAGGAGGATGCTCATTTGTTGCTAGAAGGTTGGTTTGGTTCGTTGGTTTGGGCTTTTTGAGACAGGGTCATTCTGTGGATCAAGCTGGCCTTGACCTTGCAGTGATCTTCCTGCCTCAGCCTCCTGGGAGCTGGGATTATAGATATCACGCCTGCTCATTGCTAGAAATTGGCCAAGCTGGTGTTTAATTACCAGTGTAGTTTCCAGAGTTGGATACAGTTCTAATGTCTGGATTTCAATACTTACCATGTCAGCTACAACTGAGATGTAGAAATGAGTTATTGTGACCTGGATGGGTTTTTGTTTGAAATTTTTCGCCCATGAGCCTTTCCTTTCTTTTTTTTTTTTTTTTTTTTGACGGAACCAGGGCACTTGTGCTTGCCAGGGAAGCACTTATTCTACTGAGCCATCTCCCCATCCCCTTCAGGGAGTCTTTCTTTCTTTTTTTTTTTGGTGGAACTGGGAATTGAACTCAGTCCCTTGCACTTGCCAGTGAAGCACTTATTCCACTGAGCTATCTCCCTGGCCCCTAGGGAGCCTTTCTTACATGAGTAAATTCTACTGCAGTCAGTGGGAGGAGGCCTGACCTAAGAGACCAAGAGACCCTCCAGGTTCCATACTGTTCTGAACCCTCTGTGTGGTATTGACACACGATGGACTACTACACAGCCACAAAGAAGGGTAAACTGGAACCATCTGTAGGACATGGATGCACAAACAAATATCATCGCATGGCTCCTCTTTAGGAGAAATGCAGAGGCAAATAATTTAAGAGCAAAATAAAATATATAATCAGAAACATGAGGGAGATGGTAGTTACAGGGCTGGGAAGGGGTGGGGCCTGGAGATGGAGGTGGAATAGAAGGGATGGAGTGGAGTGTGTGAGCATGGTGTGTGTGTGTACGTGTGGGTGTTCTGTGTGCCAACTCCTCACTACAAACGCATCTATGGCGCGTCAGAACAGGTACCCGCAACACCAAGGCGAAGGCAGAGCTGCGGCGGGCCTCCCTGACCTCGCTCCATGTCTGAGGGCTCCTGAGCTCTGTGCCCAGGTGCTGGGTCTGCCCGCCTGGCGCCCCTCCAGGCACTTGTTGTCTCAAGCTCTGCACCCCTCCTATTTTGTCGGCTGCCCTTTCTGAGACCGGGTGTTGCTGTGCTTCCCAGGCAGTGACCCTTCTGTCTCAGCCTCCCAGGTGCTGGGGCCTCCGTGGAGCCCGGAGCCCTGCTGACTATGCGTGGGTCACTACTGGCCTCCGGCCTCCGCAGGCCGAGGGTGGTGGGAGCTGGGTGGGGCCAGGATCCTCCTGTGGAGCAGACTCTGAAGAGCCCCGGGACCCGGCCTTGAGGCCCAGAGCATGAGCAGAGCCGCCCTCTGCGCGGTCCGGGCCGAGGGTCAGAGGCCTGTGCTGCAGTGGGCGCTACAGACCACACGCTCCAGCCACGGAACCCGAGGTTGGGAGGAGAGGCCTGTGTGGCCCTGCTGCGCTGCTGGGCTTCAGTCTGGTGGCTCAGGGTGGCCTGGCGGGGAAGGAGCAGGGCATCCCAGAGGAGACTGCCTTCACCCGTGCCTGCCTGCCTTTCTTTCTTTTTTTCTTTCTTTCTTTCTTTCTTTCTTTCTTTCTTTCTTTCTTTCTTTCTTTCTTTCTTTCTTTCCTTCTTTCCTTCCTTCCTTCCTTCTTTCTTTCTTTCTTTCTTTCTTTCTTTCTTTCTTTAATTAATTTTATTGAGAAAGAAATAACAATGAACCAGTTTCAAGGCAGGTTAGTAGGACAGTCACATAATACATTGCATATTGTTGTCTTTGGAGTAGTTATTCACGTGCATGCATTTTGTCCTGGCACATCCCAGCATCACAGCACCACTGAATCCCAGCGTGGTGCACCCCGGCCCCAGCCTCTCCCAGGAGCCTGCAGCGGCCGAGAGGCCCCAGGGACCTCTAGACACTGAAGCAGCGGGGCGAGGGGATGCCTCCCGCTGGATCAAACCTAGAGGGACCCCATCTCTCCGAGCTCCAGCTACTTTCTGCCAGCAAAACCTCACATGGAGGCAGAGCTGCTCCACAGGGTCTGTTTTGTGCTCTTTTTAGGTGCCGCAGGGTCCCACTGTGCAGTCTAGGCTGGCCCTGAGCTTAGCGACCCTCCTGCCTCAGCCTCCCGGAAGCCAAGATTCCAGGTGTGTGCCACAGGCTGGCTCTGAGCAGCTCTTCTCAGAGGATGTCTGCTGTGCTCCCGTCAGAGGCTTGTGGTCAGCGGCAGTGCCTCGCACTGTAGCTTTTGTCCTCACTCGGGGGGGCTGGCCTCGATGCAAGTCTTCCTCGCTGCTCTAGACCCGAAGTTCATAAATCTGCTGAGCCATGAAGGACTGTGGTGCCAGCCCTCAGGCCCGCACCATATGCGTCGCCCTAATGAATGGCCGAGGCCATATGGAGGGGCCTGCCCAGGCCATTGTCCAGTTTGATGGTGGCGCCACCTGCCCACCGGTGCGGCACGGTCCAGGGCCCGAGTCACAGCAGCGTTCAGGCGGGGCCAGGCCGGACGTGGACAACCTGGACGGGGGCCCGTGACGTGTCAGTGCCTCAGAGCAAAGGCCCCTTTCTAGAATTTACCTACTTCTTTGGAAGTAAGTGGAGTTTCATAATGAAATTACAGTAACTTTTTTTTTTTTTTTTTGGTGGAACTGGGGATTGAACTTAGGCCCTTGCACTTGCTAGACAAGTGCTTATTCTACTGAACTTTCTCCCCAGCCCCTACAGTAACTTTTGTGTTTTCAATAATTTAATAAGTTTCTTTCGTACATACAAAAATATTTTGGCCCTCTTGAGGGCAGGTGCTATGAGGTGTGAGTCAGGTTAGTAAATAGCCACGCCAGGCCCGTGGTCCCCACGCTCAGGAGGCCGAGGCAGGAGGCCTCTGCAAGTTCCAGATGGTCAGGATACACAGTGAGGTCCTTTCTCAAAAAGCAAAACAAAACAAAAAGGGTACTTTTTGGACTAACTTGTCTTTTTCTCTTATTTGCTGTTCTGAGCAGGGGTGGACCCAGAGCCCTCGCACGGTGTTACTTCAGCTCTTTTCTGTCTTTGGACTTTCAGATTGGCAGCCTTCCTGCCTCCCCGGCTGCGGGGACACGCCCAGCGGTGTGCCGAGGGCCATGCTCATACCCATGGTGTAGACGGTGAAAGGTAGCACCCTGCTATCCTAGCTCTCCGTATATCCCAGGAATGAGATTACTGGACATCTTTTGGAACAGTCTTCCAGATTCCTATATAGCTGAGGAGACAGCTCAGTGGAACAAGTGCTTCCCTGGCAAGTACAAAGGCCTGAGTTCAATCCCCAGTTCTGCCAAAACAAAGCAAGTGCACTACCCCAGATTCATATATATATATGAATATATGAACATATGATATATATATATATATATATATCTGTTTTCTTATAATTTACTTTCTCCCTTCAGTACTATATGACAGAACATATAAATTTATTTATTTATTTATTTATTTTGGCGGAACCTAGAATTGAATTCAGGCCCTTGCACTTGCCAGGGAAGCACTTATTCCACTGAGCCATCTCCCCGGCCCCCAGAGCATATAAATTTAATTTATTAAAAATAACTGTACTCTGGTGTGTAAGCCTTGAATTCTGGCCTCACTGGAAGCTGAGGCAGGATGGTCAGGAGGGACAGCCTGGGCAACTTCGGGGACCTGACTCAGAACAAAAATACCAGCCTGCGGCTATATAGCTCAGTGTCACAAGGTCCTGAGTTCAATTCCCAGTACCCAACAAAAACAAAACAAATCCAAAAACCGAGGGCTGGGGATGTGGCTCTGAGGTAGAAGACCCCTAGGTTCAAATTTGAGTACCAAAAAACCTCAAGCAACAATAACAAAACCTCTTGCAGTGTTTTCATTTTGCATTTGTCATAATTTAGGAAACTTTCCTACCAGTATTTTGCCATTGTAGTGAGTGCTCGGTGACTGTCCTCCGGTACAGGGTCTCCATGTGCGGCTCGGAGGTGGGGCTGTGCCATGCGATGCCGGGGATTGAACCTAGGCCTTGCTCCTGCCAGGCAGGTGCTCAGACTGCTGAGCTACCTCCACGGCCCCTCGCGACTGTCTTCTGGACGAGGGTGGTGTGACTCACTCCATGCTTTCTTTCCTCATGGGGACTGATCCACACAAATCGCACCAAGACTTATTTATTTCTAGAGACAGGGCCTGGCTTTGCAGTCCGTGCTGGCCTGACTCGAGTGACCCCCCTGCCTCAGCCTCCTGGTGCTGACTGCTGAGTGCATCCTGCACTCTGGACCTGGCCAGGCCAGGCTGCTGTCACTCCAGGCCCTGGCCAGATGTGCATGGGGCAGTGTGTGCAGCCGCTCTGGGCCCTGCCCTCTGCCCTCGGAGAGCTTGCATATCAGCGACTGCAGGCTTCGGGCCGGCCGGGCCACTCCATTGCCCTCCTCACAGGCACCCAGGGCACCTGTGCCCTGCACTTAGGGGCCGCTGCTCTCTGGGGGAGCCCGGGAAGGGCCGTGTCTGGCCGACTGTGCAGCCCTGCCCGCGCGCCGGGGCCATGCTGGCCCCTTGGGCTCCCTTGCCTCTGTGCCAGGGGCCTCCCTGGCAGCCCGTGCTTGCTGTCTCCTGGATGGGTGAGAACCTTGGTGCTGGTGACACCAGAGGGCAAGCTCAGCCTTCCCTTGGGTACCTGGTACGGCGTGGGGCGCAGCTGAGAGGGCGCCTGCAGGTCTCGTGCTCTCCTGCGTGTGCTCACAAGCCTGCTGCTCCTTGTGGACCTTGGAGGACAAGGCAGTTCCCCTTGCTCTCCGCCCTTTTCTGCCTGCCGCTCTCTCCTCAGTCTCTCTGCCTCATTATGTGTGTTTTCCTTCCTCGGTCTCCATCTCTCTGTGGTGCTGTCCACTGAAAGCCACCAATGGCCAAGGCCACAGCAGCCAGTGGTGCGTGCCCCTGTCCCAGCTGTCCCTTCAGTGATGTCCCCCTGGGAGGCCAGGGTAGCCCCAGGAGCCTCCTCAGCCACTTGTCCTTGAGGACTTCAGGACACCAGTCTCGGGGGGCTGAGATCTCCCTGGGGCCTGGGAGCTGGCTGTGGTGTGGCCTGGTGTGGGTGTTGGCAGCTCCTTCTTACCAGGAATCTGGAGATAGCCTGCAGGGGCCCAGCCTGAGGCTGCAGCCTCCCTGCCCATGGTGCAGTCACCACATCTTCCTCACTGCACTGCACCTGCCTCACACCCAGACCCCTACGTGTTCTGGTGACAGGTCACGGGGTAACTGCCAGGCTGGTGGGCAGGCCTCCCCTTGGTTCCAGAGCAAAGAACTCAGAAGAGGCTCAGCTGGGTGCCGTGGCCACAACTGTGAGGGAGGCTGAGGCAGGAGGGTCCCCGAGAGTTTGAGGCCAGCCTGAACTCACAATGAGGCCTTGTGTCAAAAAAAAAAAGAAAGAAAACAAAATAAAGGGCCTAAAATTTAAATTTTCAGGGGCCAGGGAGATGGCTCAGCAGAATAAGCACTTCCCTGGCAAGTGCAAGGGCCTGAGTCCAATCCCCAGTTCTGCCAAAAAATTAAAAAAATAAAATAATAATAATAATTACATTTTCCTGTGATAGCATGAGGAGAAGCTGTCCGATCTGAGTTGCTGTAAATGGAAGTGGTCGGTTTCTGTCCTCGTAGAGTGAGGAGAAGCAGGCACAGCACGATTGGCCGTTAGCAGAGTGACCCAGCTCACCTGGCCCCACTCGGAGGCTCCTGCAGCCCAGCCAGGGGCCCCAGTGTCCCCTGGGCATGGGTCCCTGCAGTGGCTGTGGGCTCTGCCCTGGGACCGTCGGATGCTTGGCTTGGCCTGGTCTGTTGTGGTTGTGGAGGACGGGCTGGGCCCGAGCACAGTGGCTCCACTCCTATTTCCCCCCAGGAGCCTAGAACCTGGTGCCCGGGAAGGAGTGGAGCTCCAGTGCCAACTTGGAGCAGGGCAGCTCTGCTCTGGAGGCCACTGAAGTCCTCACATTTCACCATTGTGTCATCAGGGCCACAGAAGTCACCTCTAACATCGCTACCTGCACCCCAGTGTTTCTGTTCTGTTTTTTTTTTTTTTTTTTTGGAGACAGGGTCTTGCTGTGTTCAAAGATGGCTTTGAACTCGCTATGCAGCTCAGGCTGGCTTCAAGTCTGGGAGGTGCCTCCTGCCTCAGCCTTTGCATGATGGGCTCTGGGCCCTGGCCTAGAGAGGCTTTCTTCCACACGGAGGGCAACAGTGGAAGAAGTGCAGCCTTCTTTTGTCTCCCAGCCTCCTTTCAGAAAGGACACTGGCCCGGGCAACGGGGGCGGGAGAGGGCAGCTCCTTCTCGTCCCTGGTGCTGTCCTTCAGGCTCCACGGTGGCTTGGTGGCCTCCAACTGCGCTGAGTGCCGCAGCCTCACTGTGGGGGTAGGGTGGGGGCCAGTGCGCACCAGAGGCCGCCTCCGCTGCGCTGCCGTGGACTCCGCGCTCAGCCCGACTCCCAGCACTGGGGAGCCTGAGGCAGGCGGATCACGGAGTCCGAGGCCAGCGTGGGCGGCCTGGCGACACGCTGCCCGAGAAGCCACCCAGAGCCACGAGGGAGGGGTTTTTCGGGGGAGGCCCGGGTGTGCGCGGGGGTGCCAGGCCAGGCGGAGCGGCTCACCCTTGGGGACCGTGCCACCTGCCACGCCGGCTGTGCGGCTGTGGCATCGGCTTCGCACAAGGTGCCCTCGCGGGCCCGAGCGCCCAGGCGGCCTCCCAGAGGAAGCTTGCGGCCCTGCGGAATGAAAACAGACGCAGATAGGGACGGGGGCAGGCCAGCGCTGCGGCTGCTCTGCACCCCGGGGAGAGGGGCCGCCGCTGTGAGACATTAAATTATCCTTGGACACCAGCCTTGTCTTTTTAATAACCGGAAATGTAAACAAGTCTGCCCTTGCCCTTCGGGAGAACACGGACGCCCTTGGCTTCCCCTTGGAGACCAACACCGCGCCCCCGCGGCTCCCGGCGGCGCGGATTTCTTGTGAGGGCTTGTATTTCACGAGCCGAGGTGCTGTTCCTGGCATTGGCGGGTACTGTCGCAGCTGCGCTGTCAGGGGCACGGCCTGAGCCCTGGACCAGGTCGGGCTGTCACTCGGGGGCACAGCCTGGTGACTTCGCTCACTTGGGTTTCTCACGGGGAGCCCAAGGTTCCGGAGTCTGCAGTGTGGACGGCAGGCTGGGTACTGCTGGCCTTGGGCCAGGTGCAGGACAGCCTGACCTGTCACAGAAGTGACCACTGAGGTGCAGAGGAGAGGCATGCAAAGATGTTGGCGTTCTCCTGGGGGACAGGCCAAGCATAACTGGGAAATTCTTGCCTCAAAAACAAGTGGGCTTTGTGTAAAAGCAATTTAGGGGGTGGGGTGGTGACTCACACCTGAAATCCCAGCACTCTAGGAGGCTGAGGCAGGAGGATCTTGAGTTGGAGCCCAGCAGGAGCAATTAAGTGACTTAGTGAGATCTTGTCTCAAAATACAACAAAATAAAAACAAAACAAAGAACAAATGTACCTCAGAGAGGCCCTGACTTCAATCCCTAGTGCCCCCCCCAAAATAAATAAAGAAGCCAGTTCACAATTCATTGTGAAACATTCCCAAGATGTGTTACCCAGGTAGAGCGCCAGCCTTACTCTCTGGCCGGGGCACGTCTTCTTGGCACCACCCTTCTTTCATTCTCTGCAGAAAAGAGACAATGATCTGTCCGTCTCATTGTTAGCGCATGCTTGCAGCACGCAGTGAGTACACTCAGTACGCAGCGTGCCTCGGTTCCTTTTATCTCTCCCTCTCTGGCCCTCCCCACCCTCCTCGAGCCCACCCCACTACGGCTGTGTCTCACTGTGGCCCCAAAGCCTCACGCAGTCTCAGGAGGGGCTCTCTCAGGGGTGGCGGGTCCAGAGTGTGTGACACTGGCTCCATTCGTGGTGCAGTGCCAGGCATAAGGGCCCTAGGGGATGAGATGTGCATGCCGCCACCCTGAGCAGCCTGGATGAGAGAGAAGGACAGAGAGCCGTGTCGCCCTGTCACTTCACTGCCTTCTGCCTAGCACTGCTCTCCTCTGGGATTCCACCCTGCCTCAGAGCCAGGCTACTGTAGGCCGAACCCTCTGCCACATGTGAGCTAAGTATACCTTTTCCTGCCTCGGGTGTCGGGTATTTTGAGCAGTGACATAAAAGAGGCTCAGGCAGTCCTGCGTCCTGCTTTCTTTCTTTTTGGTCCTGAAATTATTTACACTTTGTTTTTCCTCTTTCTTTCTTTCTTTCTTTCTTTCTTTCTTTCTTTCTTTCTTTCTTTCTTTCTTTGTATTTTAGGGAAGGGTCTACAGTGTGTTCAGGGTCTCACTACTAGATCGGACTTGCAGTGATCCACCTGCTCACAGCCTACCAAGAGCTGGGATTGCAGGTACATGCCACCACGCCGTCTTACTGTTGTGTTTTAATTCCCCATGATCCTTATCCATTCCTCTGCGGATGGACATGAAGGCTGTCGTCAGGCTGTCGTCAAGGCTGAGCTACTGTGAGCTGCAGTGCTGTAAACATGGGGAGTAGGGCTGTGTGTCAGGTGGCGCTGATCCCTTGGGAAGACATGCAAAGGGCCATGCTTGGGTCGAAGGGAATTTTGGTCTTTCGGTCTTTGCAGAATCCATGCTGATTTCCGTGGTGATGGCACTAGTTTACGGTCCACCCACTGTGTAGGAGCTTTCTCTTCCCCTGTAGCCTCGCCAGCACTTGTCATTATCTGATTTCTTATTGACGGCCTTTCTCCTGGACTAATCTTGGAGTTGTTTTGATTTGCATTTCTCCAAAAGCTGGTGATGCTGAACATGTCTTCATGTACTTACTGGCCACTCACCTGTCTTATTCTGAGATGTCCCTATCGTATTCATTTCAGTTTTTCTTTTTTATTGTATCTATTACTTTGGGGTCTAATTTTATGGGTTCTTATATATTGTAGACATTAGTGTCCTCTCTGAAGGACAGCCGGCAAAATTTTTTCCCTTCTCTTCGGTCTGCTGGTTGTTTCTTTTGCTGTGCAGAAGATTCCTAATTTAATATGATCCTGTTTGTTGATTCTTGGTTGTCTCTCTCTTTTTGGCAGAACTGGGGATTGAACTCAGGCCCTTCTGCTTGCCAGGGAAGCACTTATTCCACTGAGCCAGCTCCCTGGCCCCAGTTCATTGTTGATGTACGATTTTTGTGTGTTGATTTTATATCTGCTTCTTGGCTGAATTTCGTAGTCCTAGGACCCTTCTGGGTCTTCTCTAAAGACTGTCACCTGCAAATGAGGCTTCTTCCTTTGACCTCTTCCTTCCTCTACACTCCTATCTTACCCTCTTGCTTGATTGCCTGAACAGGAGCGGTAGCGGCAGACACTGTGCTGCTATCCCCTGATTTGGAGGAGAAGCCTCAGATTTTCGCTGTTTAACGTGATACTGGCCGTGGGTTTGTCATAAGTGGCTTTTTCCATTTATGAGCGGCTTAGTTACTCTTCTCTCATTGCTGGGACAAGTACCGGACACTCAAAATGAGGAGACGAAAGGTTTACTGTGCTCAGAGTTACTGGAGGAGAGGCTGGGGGCTGCTGTCCAGGACGACCCTCTCCACTCTTCTCAGAAAGCACAGGCGGCCAGTTTACAGGTTGGCTCCTTTCTGGCCCCGCCCCTCGGGACCCGCCCTGGTCCTCTGCCCCGCCCCTCAAGCCCTTGCTCCTCCAGCTGCATCTGCCCCATAATTTATATGAGGCTTTGGAGCGACAACTAGACACAAACCATAACAATGAGTTTGAGGTAAGGTCTTTATATGCCTATTTTTGTTGAGACTTTTAAAATCATGAATGGGTATTGAATTTTGTCAGAGTTTCTCTGAATCTATTGAGATGGTCATGTGGGTTTTATTCTTGGTTTTGTTTAAGTGATGGGTTCCATTTACTGATTCGTGTAGATTGAACCATCCTTGATCCCTGGGGTGAAGCCTGCTGGCTTGCTCTTTGTCATGACAGTTGCAATCTGGTTGTGAGTATCTTGTTGAGGTTTTTGCATCTCTGTTTATTAGGGGGATTGGCCTGCTGTTCTCTTTTTTGGTTAAGTGATTGCTTAGTTTTGGGATCAGGGTAATGCTAACTTCCAGGAATGACCCCGGCATTCAGTTTCATTCAACAGTTTGAATTTCCTGAAGTTCTGGTAGAATTCTGCAGTGAGTCCATCGGGTCCTGGGCCTTTTGCTGTTGGTGAGTTTTAATTTCAATAATTACTAGTTATTGCTCTAGTCAGAGTTTTTGTATCTTCTTGGTTCAATTTCAGTAACTCATGTGTGTAGGAATTTCTCCACTTCCTCTAGGTTCTTCGGTTTACTGTACAGTAGATTTCCAAAGTAGTTTCTTTCTTTCTTTTTTTTTTTTTTTGTCTTTTTGAGACAGGGTGTCACTATGCAGTTCAGGCTACCTTAAGCTCACTTTGTAGCTCAGGCTGGTCTGAAACTCACAACAATCCTCCTGCCTCAGCCTCCCGAGTGCTGGGATTACAGGCCTGCGCCACCACACCCGGCCCAAAGTAGTTTCTTATGATCGTCCCCATTTCAGCAGTGTGGGTTGTGATTTCCTGTTTTTCATTTTCAATTGCATTGATACAGGTTTCTCTTCCTTTTTTTTTTCTTTTTTCTTTTTTGTATTTAGGACAGGGCCCAGAGGGTCTCACTGCATAGATGAGACTCAGTGATCCTCCTGTTTACAGCTTCCCAAGTGCTGGGATTACAGGCACGTGCAGCACACCCAGTCTCAATAAGCCTCAGGGGCGGGGCCAGCACAACAGGCCCAGGGATCGGACTCCCGGCCCCTGCGTCTGCCTAAGCAGGTGCTTTAATTTGCTGAGGTATTTGGCCAACCCCTCTTCCCTTATTTTAGTAAGTTAGGTAAAGATTTAATCAACTGTGTTTATTTTTTTAAAACCCTCTCTGATTCATTGGTCCCTTGTATTTTGTAGTCTCAGTTCTGTTCTGCTCTTTGTAATTTTCTACCTTCTATTAATGTAAGTTTGTCTTGCTCTCGTCACTCTCTGAGAAGCACCACTGGGCCACCCTTCGGGGTCGCGCTGCAACGCGAGCACGCAGAGCCGTGAACTCACTCGCGGCCCTTTCCGCGTGTCCTGGAGGACCGGCAGGTCACACTTCCACTGCCCATTGAGGCTAGGAACTGTTTTGTTTTTCTCTTCCCTAATTTTTCTGTAATCTATTGAATATTCACTAATACAATGTTTAATTTCTATGTATTTGTGTAATTTCTGTGGTTTCTTTTGCTGATTTCTAACTTCAGTCTGCCAGGCTGCAATAATTTGCAGTGAATTTTCAATTCTCTTAACATTAAATATGCTTTGTGGCCCAAGATGTGGTTTAGTTGGAGACGTTCCGTGTGCTGAGAGCTGTGCGCCGCTGTCCCGGCTGCACACACAGGCCCGCTCACTCTGGTCTGTGGCTAAGTTCTGATGCTTCTGCCAGTTTTCGTCAGGCTGCCCTGATCGTGAGTGTGGGGTGTGGAGGCCCCCACAGCCGATTGGTGTCCATCGCCCGTGTGCCCGCTTCTGGTGCGTGGACCTCCATGGTTTTTACCTCTTCCTGTGGGACTGTTCCCTTCACCCACGTGCGGAGACCACCTTTGTGTCTTCTGACCAGTTTGGGCTTGAGCTGGGCCACGTCTGAATGCAAGGTCAGGCTGTGGTTGCTTGGAGTCTCACTTCTGCCTGTGGTCTGCGAGTTTCCCTGTGGGTGAGGACTATCTCTTATAGGCAGTAGGTGGCTGTATCTTTTTCTTTTGAGTCAGGGTCTGACTATGTAGCTTGGGCTGGTCTCAAGCTCTCAGTGATCCTCCTGCCTCAGCTTCCTGTTCTAGTATACATGCTGCTGAGTGCTGCCCCCGCTCCAGAGCGCTGCGATTCCACGGTTACCCCAGTGCTCCCAGCTTGCATTTTGTCTCTCAACCCAATCTGCTAGTCTGTCTTTCGACTGGGAGGTTAAGACCTCTGAAATCAAGACTTATTATTCTGAGTTGTTTTCTGAGTTCTGACCTGGACAGCAGCACTTCTCCTATTTGATGAAAGATAAAGAGATGGTAGGGGCCAGGGAGATGGCTCAGTAGAATAAGCTCTTCCCTGGCAAGCACAAGGCCCTGAGTTTAATCCCCGGTTCCACAAAAAAAAAAAAAAAAAGATAAAGAGACGGTAGCTTCTAGGAGAGCCAACACTAGAGGCTCAGGAAAGGCGGACTGAAACCTGAACAATGCTTTTCAGGGGTTCTCTGTGCCACTGATGCGGGTCAAGACAGAGCCAAGAGCTTTGGTCCTGGACATCGCAGGATCTCTATCCCTGGCTCAGTCAGCTCAGGCTGCTGTAACAGCGAGCCACACATGGGGGGCTCGCCCCACGGACATTTACTTCCTCACAGCTCAGGAGCCTGGGCACCGAGAGCAGGGTTCAAGCATGGCCCTTCCTGGTGAGGCTCCTCCGGGCTCACAGGTGGCTGCCAGGTCCTGCCGTGTCCCACCCACCTCGTCCTGCGCTTAGGGCACAGAGGGCAGGTGCTCTGGCATCTCCTCTTATGAGGGCGAGAATGCTGGCAGGCAGGACCCCGCCTCCACGCCCAGCTAACCTGTTGCTTCCTTGGGCTCTGTCTCCAAGCACAGGCCCATCAGGGCTTCAACACGTGACTGTGGTGGGGTGGGAAGAGATGGCTGTCCCTGTGGAAGAGGTTTGTCTCATTTTCCCTCCTGTAGTCGAGCTCATGTCTGGAGTTACCCGATGTGGGTCCAGCACATTCATTTGCTGCGAGATGGTGACCACAGGCACTTCCGCAGCGCCCGCCTCGTGCTCTGGGAGCGGCATCTCTTCCTCCTCAGCCTTCCTGACCCTGCTCATCAGGGCCTTTCAAGTGAGCCGATCTGCATGCTGGCCGAGTCCTTCACCCGCCTTCCTTCCCGCTCTAGCCCGAGCCGGCTGCCAAGGTCTGCCTCTGCAGGTAGAGGCAGCGTGGACTTGGCCCCCACTTTGTCAAGTTCAGCAACTGGATCTCACAACAAACCCGTCCTCCAGCAGGAGATCAGGGTCTGGTTTATCTTGATCTTTTTTGAAGTTTTTAAAAAGTCAGATGCATAAGCCACAGTGAATCCAGCCCACACAGTGCACCTGTCAGCGAGCTCCTGCACCTGTGTGCTGCCCTGGCCGTGAGTGGGGCTTCCTCATGGAGAGGAGGCACAGGGGCCTAGAGCTGCCGAGGTGAGAGGGCCCTTTCTGAGGCGTGGCTGCCCAGTGTTTCTCTAAACCCAGCTTGAAGCTTCCTCTGAGAGATGCATTTACCATGTCTCTCAGTGATATTCTCTCTATATTTATTTGGGAAGCAGCAGTAAATGATACATCTAATGGAAAATATACTTTAGAGATTTCAGCCAGGCCTGGTGGTGCAAGCCCACAATCCCAGCACTTGGGAAGCTGAAGCAGGAGGAATTTGAGCTTAGGACTGGCCTGGACTGCACAGCAAGCCCTCCTTCCCCGCGCCCCTTCCTGCAACAGCCTTGCTATGTCTTTGAGGCTGGCCTTGAGCTCACCCTGGAGCTGGCTGGCCTCGCACTTACAGTGACCCTCTTGTGTTAGCCCCCACATGCTAGGATTAGAGCAGTGTGCCACCACGCTGCCTTAAGGCCTTGTTTCTGGGAAGACGCTGGGAATGGTGGCACAAGCTTAGGATCCCAGCACTCAGAGAAACTGAGCCAGGAGGATCGCAAATTCTAGCCCAGTGTGGGCAACTTAGCCACTCAACGAGAACTCGCCTCAAAGTAAAAATAAAATTAAAAAGGGCTGGAGTTGTACCTCTGTGCATAAGCCCCGCGTCCAGTCTTCAGTATGGAAGAAAAATCAGAACTTCAACACAAAATTCAGAAGGGGGGTATTCACTTAAGGAATTCATTTAAACAAGTTTCCCCACTGGCCAGGAAGCTAAAGCTCCTGCTTAGGCAGAGTGCAGCGGCTGGGGCGTGCTGAGGTGGCCATTGAGATTAGGGGAGGTCGCTCGCGCGTGTAATCCCAGGGCTTATGAGACAGAACAGGAGGAGTGCTGTGAGTTCAGTCTGTGTAGAGAGACCCTGTAGACCCTGACCGGGGAGATGGCTCAGTGGAATAAGCACTGGCCTGGCAAATGTAAGGGCCTGAGTTCAATCCCTGGTACCTCTCTCTCTCTCTGTTTCAGCCTAAGACAGACAGACTACTTCAGTTATATAAAACAAGATGCAGACATCTGAAATTTTCTCAAGGGAGAATAGAGTTATAGAAATAAACTCATAGATGAATAAATTAGAAATGAGAAGGCAAAGTTCAACACAGAAAGATGTTCTGCATATTCTCAAATCTTTAGAGCTATAGACATGCTCAGCTTTATTGTTGAAAGATAGTGGGTTTATGGTCTGACCTAGGAATCTAAGTACTATTTCAACTAATTAGGTGGTAGCAGACTTGTAAAAAATGCAGGTCAAGTGTACACTGGATTTTATTAGAATTATACTCAAGCTCCATAGTCAGAATGGAATGTGAACTTTAAGGTCTTCTTTTATAGTATGCTATTGTTTTGAGAGAGGCTGGCCTTGAACTCGGTTTGTAGCCCAGGTTGGCCTGTAACTCACAGCAATCCTCCTGCCTCAGCCTCCTTCCCTAGTACTGAGATTACAAGTATGTACCACCACCCCTGGTAGAACCTGAATTTAAAACTTTAAGTTAATTTTGCTTTTTTTTTTTTTTTGTGGTACCGGGGGTATTGAACTTAGGCAAGTACCTATTCTACTGAGCTACCTCCCTGGCCCAATTTTGCTATCCTTGTCTTTGATCCATTCTGAGACCAAGACATGCCTTTCATGTTCTGATCTCAACTCTGCCTCTGCTTCCGCTGGCTCTGTTTCTCCGAGGGCCATGCCGACTGGCCTGGACATGAGGTACTTGGGGACCGAGCTGCAGGGACGCTTTAGCTTTCTAAGAAGGGCGCCTGCCTCCTCGGTCAAGAAGTGATGTGAGGAACACAGTTCGGTGCACACTTTGGTACTCGCCACCCAGCAGGCTGAAGGCCCCCGGCCAGGGTGGGCCTGGCTCCGAGGAGAAGCAGTTGGGGCTCCTGGGCCGGGGCCCTCGGTGGGGTGTGAGGCATTGCCAGGGTGCTTCAGGGTGGATGGAGGCTTCCTGGCCATTTTGATTTTATTATTTTAAAGAGCAAATCACAAGAAAAAGAATTAAGGAGGGTTAATATGTTGCATATTGTTATCTTAAAGTCCTTTCTCAGAGAACAATATATAGGTGTGCAACATTGGTTAAACAATATAAGGTAAACTAAATTAAGCTAAGCAAGTTTTTTTTTTTTTTTTTTTGTCTTTTTGAGACAGGATCTCACTATGCAGTTCAGGCTGGCCTTAAGCTCACTTGGTAGCTCAGGCTGGTCTCGAACTCACAGCAATCCTCCTGCCTCAGCCTCCAGGGTGCTGGGATTATAGGCATGGGCTACCACACCCGGCTAAGCAAAATTTTTTTCTTCCTGTCTTTCTATTTGTGACTCTTCCGTGGCCACAGTGGCCTGGGGCAATGTCAGTGTTGGCCGCTGTACAGCGCCTGGGGCCACGGCCTGGCCCGTCAGGACTTCCACAGGGAACGCCTCTCTGCTTGAAGGTGGGACACAGGACCACATGGGTGAGCACAGCAGTGTTGGCTTTTCATGTTCCCGAATGTTCTTGAGCTTTGTTCAGTCTCCAGAAGTCTTGGAAGCAGGCTTGTCCTTCCCGGTGCTGTCTCTAAGCTTTGCTGGCCAAACCAGACAAACCCATGGCCTAGGGGGACCTGCACCTTCCAGCCTCCAGGCCCAGCTCACCGCTCCTTCTCAGGGGCTCCTGTCTCCATCTCCTGGGTCTCCTTGCTGGCGCCGCGCTTCCAGCCCTCTTCCTGTGACTGCCTCTTGGCCCCCGTCCTCATCCGCCTGCTCCCCTTGCCCGAGCTCCGAGCGAGCGGGTCTCCTGTCCTCCCTCCCGCCCACATCTGTCCTTTCTTCCCGGAGCGAGCACCTGGAAAACTCTCGCTTTGTGCTTGTATCTCGTGTTCTAGTTTCTCCACCACAACCAAGAGCGATTGCCAATAAAACTCGGCATCCTCTAGGACTCTTCAGCGCGAAGAATGACTTCCAACTTTCTATTAGTTTACTCTAAAACTGTTTAATATACAATACTTAAGGCATCTATGTAAACAATAGAAATCTTTCTTTGGGGAAATTAACACAACAGAATTTGATTGCATAGCCTGATTTCGTGTTTTGCAGATGTTAATATTTAATCATAGGCAGAGCCATTTAGTTTAAGTGCATTAACGCAGCTCATTTACAGGAGGCCAGTAATTGTCCTATTAACTCCAGCCTGGTGTGGCCCTCCTCTGCGGCACCCATGGTGATTGCCCCGATCTGTGGAAAATCCTGTTAAAATCTAATTACTTAGGAGAATCAGCCAGGGAATATCTAATGAGCTCCTGCAACCCCCAGGAAGAACCCCGCGCCACTGAGGGACGAGGTGTCTTCTGTCTTTCAATTACACTGCTACCACATGGAAGTAATTGCTGCCTTATAAAATGTGACTGTTGGTTGTTGGTTTTTAATTGTGTGTCACGAGTGTTTTGGTCGTGTGAAAATAACTTAATTTCCCATAAGGGGAAATGATGACATGAAACTTAAGTGCAGTTCATTTCCTCCCAAATACTAGATTCTCGGTGTTATTAGATGCTTAAAAAATGGACATGCATTATGGAGTGAAAACACACGCAGGTAGAAAGAGCCACCATGATTACGTGATCTTGACTTTTTTGATAGGGTCTTGTTCTGTGGTCCACACGACCACCCAGCGCAGGTCCTCCTGCTCAGCCTTCCGAACGCCCGGCTCTGCAGTCGTCATGTGGACTGAAAAACGTGCTCAGGAAGCTCTGAGGAGACGCAGGCTCTGCAATCATCCTAAAATGTTGCGTAAACATTGACTTATTGGAGAGGAAACTTGCTTGTCTCTGGGTTGCAAATGTAGTTAAGAGAATCTTCCTATGGTTCACATTTTCATCTCTAAAGGTATCTTCTCTTTTTCACACCTACCTAACCTGTTCTGTTTTTCCACTAGCCTGGCTCTCCACCTGATATTTAGGACTCAGTTTTCTTAAACACACAGGGGTGAATCTTGCACAGGCCTGGGTGTCCATGAGCAGATTTGTGGCGGTGACACAGCACGGAGTGCCACACTGCCATCACGAAGGACAAACTGGGTCATCTTGAGAGCAGAGCGCTGCATGAAATAAAGCAGCTGCACGAGCACCAGCATCGCGAGGCCCCTTGTCACAGGAACCCCAAAGGGGACCGAGTTGAAGAGCTAAACAGAAGATGCAAGCAGGAGACAGGGAGATCTTCTTCCCAGGGGAAGGAGACTGAGGGATGGAGGGAGGGGGCAGGGCAGGGACAGAGGTGCAGGGAGGCTGAGGTGTGTTCCGTGCGCTCCTGGACTCCACACGAGGGCTGTGCTGAGCACGCCGCACGCACAGACCCTCGTACGAGCCCAGTGGGAGCTGTGCCACATTGGCCATGCGAACGAGCTCTGGGTCCCCAGGCCTGATATCAGTTGACCTGGCTCTCCTCACGGTCAACTTCCTAATCTTAAGCCTCAGTTTTCACCTCTGTACAATGGAGCACTAGGCATGTACTAAGAGGAAGAAGGACGTGGGGAGCCCGGCGTGGAAGGACCCAGCCTGGTGCCTATGCCCCTCCGTAGTTATTTTTGAAAACTAATTACATTTTGGAGTATGAAAGAATTGTGAAATCTCAGATTCATTAAAAACTAATGTAGGGTGAATTTCTATTATCCTAATGCACTTCTATCATCATATCCATATTAGATTTGTTGAAAAAAAATTAAAGCGGGGTTATTTTTAGTAACATGTGGGTGAACTTCATTTTCAAGTTTAAGGTTCTCAGCCACTGTGTCACTCAGAAATGGGGCTGGCTGTCACCAGATGACACCGAAACAAGATGCGATTTGCTGATGCATCGCTTAGAAAAATAGCGTCATCGCGACAAAGTATTATTGGAATGTTACATAGTGTCCTAAGGGTGGGAGAGACCAAGGCTCCGTGCACCTCATTTCAACAATTAGCAGCTACGGTGACCAAGGGTTATTCTCTGGTCTAAAGCACACTGGCAGTTGAAGTCCTACTGACAGGCTTTTACTCTCCATCATTCGACTAAATGTGAAAATTAGATTTTCTCTTTTGACTATAGATTAGATGGGGATGTTCTTAACCAGATTTTTTGAAGCTGATCTACAAGTTTACTTCTACAAAGAGTCTCTGCACTCTAGAAAATTAGGTAGAATGGTTGTAATGTTTTCACAGAGTAGGTGCCGGTATGCTTGAGATGTCTTTCTTGTGTAATTCATTGATTATTATAGCCTTATGTTTTTTGAGACAGAGTTGTGCTATGTAGCCCAGACTGGCCTCAAACTCATGGCAATCCTCCTGCCTCAGCCTCCCAAGTGCTGGGATGGCAAGCATGTGTCACCACAGCCAGTTCTTAAGGCAACTTTATCCACAGCTATAGAGTGCTGTATCAGAGGCAGAACAAGGAGATGGGGCCCTGCACACAAGCTGTGCAGGCACACGGTACGTGGGGTAACCAGGGGGCTCCAGTGCACTATGCTGCAGTGATCAAATAGCTTGGTGATATTCTGTGAACTGGTGTAGGCTTTGTTAAAAAAAAAAAACAAAAAACCACCTAACGGGAATGATACTGTTTGTAGAAGATGTCAGGGTTCGTGGGTCTGTGTGACTTGCCTTATTTATGTGCAGGAAGTGACCACTGTGTGCTCATTTTTCTGGCAGAAGTTTTGCCCTGGCCAGCCGCTGCATACCAGCTAACAGGTTCATGAATACACCCTGCTCACGAGTCCTGCTTTCTAGGCTGGGGTGTTCTGGGTGTCCATGTGCTGCAGCTTGGGCCCCCAGGACCGGTGTGAGCCTTGGGAAAGCAAGTCCTATGCTTCCTGAGGCCCCTTCCTCTCTCCTCTGGCCCTGGAGGCTGAGGCAGGAGGCTCTCAGGAGCAGATATAATGGCCTCTGCACCTCTGTTTTGCTCAGCTGCTGCCTGGACCTCAGGCTTCCCAGCCTACTAGAGCAGATTCCTGTGGCGTAGACATACCCTAGTCCTAGACAGGACGTGAGGTTCTTGTTCTGGCCCAGGGTGCAGTGCAGCGATCATGGCGTCTGTGGGAGGTGACACCCGACACGGCATCTCAATTCCTTTGTCACCCCTTCCCCCGCCCCTCCCCTCCTGGCTGCCTTCCTGTGAGGCTGTGGAGTTGACCGAGCCAGGTGAAGCCCACAGCAGAGCTGTCACAGGGAAAGCAAATCTGTCCCAGTGTCAACGCCTGCAGCCTCAGCTCAGCCTGGCCCCGGCAGGCAGGGCTCGCCGGCCGAGGGCACTGACCCTCCTGGCGGTATGGGGGTCACACCAGTGACAGCCTAGTAGGCTGTCTTCGCAAAGCCATTCCCATTGCTCACAGAAAGCTGTTCTTCATTCTGACCTGTGTAAGCAGTGAGAGGAGGCCTGGCCAACCGCGCAGCAGGCAGCGCGGTCCCTGCCCACCCCCACGACCATGCTGCAAACTCAATGACTGCAGTGCTGACCCTGCGATCCCGTGGTTTGTATTTCTGTCTGTGTGCCACAGAGCCAAGACACAGAGGCCACTGACTTCTCTACAGAGAGCGTCACCTTAACCAGCCCAACTGAGCGAGCTGAGCGTCCGAAAGCTGCGGGTTACAGCAGCGCTGAGAAGCGCTCCTGCCTTGCCCTGCAGCGAAGGGAGGTCTCCAGGTGGCCGGTTAGTGATTCTCGAGGGTGTCTCAAACTGGCCAATGTGTGATAAAATCCCCCACACAGTCACAACCCCAAGAACGGGAGCCCCACCCCTGCTGTAGTTTCTGCCGATTCCACCTTGATTGCTGATTTTGGCCTTCATGTCTTCGTGGAATGGCATTTTATTATCAAAAAATTAATTGTACAATGTACCTGTCACTCCAAATACTAAATTATGTATTTTTAATGTTAATGAGCCTAGATACCAATAGGCTCGATTTAACAAGCAATATTATTTGACTTTTCTAAGGACTCAGGTGTCAAGGTAGAGTGGGTAGTGTTTAATTTCTAAGTTATGTTATGGTTTTGAAAAATACCAGTTTCTTTCAATATCACATAGTACAAAGAAGACATTTTCATTGTTGCTGACAAATTGGAAGATTTCCTTGGTCTCTAACTTGAAAGTTATTACCACGTCTCCTCTGGAACCTAAAGCTGGAAGCCCTATTACTCCCATTTCTGATTTATTCTTGTAATACTGTGGAATAATCTTATACTTTTTTGCAAAATATAGTTATGACAAAATGATATTTTCTCCAGGAATTTATTATTCTCCCTCTGTGGAAAATGTAATGCTCCAAAAATTAAATTTTTTAAGGAAAGGGCAAAGATTAACGCCCCTTCCTTACTTAGGTCTGCAGTGCCCTGTGGGTGGGCCGGCTTCCGAGAAGGCGCAGGCCGAGGCTTTCGCCTGGGAGAGCGGGAGGGGCCCCGCCGGAATCTAGGAGCCCCAAGCAGAGATGCCAGTGAGGTGCCCGGCTTCGGGGCCTGGCACAAGGCTCTTGCACATTGGCAACAAACGAAGAAAATAAGGTCAGCACAAACTTTCCACAAAGCTACGTTTATTAGCATGAAAGAAAAATCTAGTTTTTGGTTTGTTTTAAGAGAGCTCACCTTCCACACACCCGCAGGCATGCTGCTCCTCAGCGTCTGCCTGGCAGCGCCCGTGGGGCGCCCTGCGACCTTCTGGAACATTCCGCACGGTTCAGCCCCAGAAGCATCTGTCAGTCGGAGCTGCTTTCGCCACCTCCTCACAGAGGGTGATGACCCTCATGTGGGGACGGCAGGAGGCACAGCGCTGAGGTGCGGGTGACAGTCCTTGTCACCTTCCAGCCTGATTTCTGGCCAGACAGCGAGGACTGAAACCACACAAAGGGAGCGAGAGGGTCCCAACACGCTGCATGTCCCGGGTCTCCTAGGCTGTGGACTTCCCAGCTTAGAGCAGTGTCTGGCTGGTACAGCCAACGCCTCCTGGTGAACGAGCAGGCAAGAACTGAGGGATTCTTGGGGCCCTTGGGCCAGGAAGGTCTCGCCCTGGGAATTAAGTTTCTGAGGGATGGTTGCCCAGCAGGGAGGACTCCTGCTTTGGGAGGATGGAGACCCCTCCCAGCCAGCCAGCCAGGCCCCCGGCAGGGACCAGATGTGCAGCAGCGAGGAGAGGCGTCCAGCTTCCGGACAGAGGCAGCCAGGAAGACGGTGGGTAGCCAGCCGCTGCCAGCAGCTGTGCGCCTACCCCAAGGAAGGCGTGCACCCCGCCGCACTTGCCTGCTGTCCACTCAGACAGCCGCACGGTTCCTTGGCCTGATCTTCACCCCTGCATTTGCCCCTGCTGGCTCCAGGAGTCTTCCCAGGCCCATGCTCCTTGCCTCCCATGTCCTGGCCCCTCCAGGAGAGCTCATATCTGCACAGTCCCTACCTCCTAGATGCCAGGGAGGCAGCGTGAGGCATCAGTAAGCCACGGTATTCACAGATGGAGCTTCCTTAGCCTCCTCACGAACCAGTCAGCCTTCCTGCTGCAGGGACAAAACATCTGACCTCTGTAACAGAAGAGGCATGTTCAGGCCTACGGTGTCGGAGGGCTCGGTCCCCGGCGGCGTGGCGGGAGGCTGCGCAGGGGCAGAGCTGCTGATGCCACGAGGGCAGGCAGCAGTGAGCAGGAGTGCAGAGGCAGATCCCTGCTCTGCAGCACAAATGGCCCCAGCGGTGGCCTCCTTCCCAGGAAGACAGCGGTGGACGTGTCCACTGACCACTGTGGCGGCACCGTCGCCTCCCAGAGGCCTTCTGCACCGAGAGCTGTGGGAATGCCTGCATACACCGTGACGTGGTGGTGAGTGGGGTCGGGTCCTGCTCTCATAGAGCGCTGGTCTATGCATTCTTTTAAAATTAATTAATTACTTAATTTGGCACAAAGTCTCACTACAAAGCTTGGACCTATAGGGACCCTCCTGTCTCAGTCCCCCCAGCGCTGGGATTACATGTCCAGCTTCAGTGGCCAGCAGGGCAAGCCCAGGGATTGAACCCAGGTCCTTGTGCTTGCCAGTCAGGCCGTTGTACTGCTGAGCTATCTTCCCAGCCTTGGACACCTCCGCCGGGCTTTAATAGGGTAACGGATATCTTACAGGATTCCTAGGATGGCTGGACTTGGTGGCATACCCCTGTAATCCCAGCCACTCAGGAGGCCGAGGCAAGAGGATTATAAATTCACATCCAGACTGGGTACGTGGGGTAATGAATTCCTGTCTCTAAATTGAGAAAAAATTATTTATTTTTGTTTTTGGTACTGGAGATCTTGCTCTTGCCAGGCAGGTGCTTAAACCACTGAGCTATCTTCTTAGCTAAATTAAAAAATAAAAAGGCCTGGGGATATAGCTGAGTAAGAGAATACGGTAAAGTGCTTGCTGGGGTGTGGGAGGCCCTGGGTCCTGTGCTCAGCCCTCTTATGCATGCACGCATGCACTCTGTATTTCAGAACGCACTGAGAATGTTTGGTAGATGTGTGCTCACGTGTGATAGCTACAATTTGACCTTGCAGGAGCAGGGCGGCAGATGTAAGATGATGAACGGCTACAGAGGGGCGGGCGCTCAGCAGGAAGCATGACTGCTCCGTAGAGCCATGGGAAACAGGGAGGATTTTACATGTTCCCCAAACAAAGAAATGCCATGTCCCTGAGATGGCAGAAGTGCCAGTCACCCTGGCCTGACATGCACTTTGCATACAGGACTGAGATGTCCTGGGTATCCCTCAAATATGTGCAGTTACTATTTATCAATTAAAAATTAAAAGAATGGATGGTAAGATTCGCCAGCAAAGCTGTCACATCCAAATTATTTTGCTGAGAGATTTCTTTTCTTTTTTTTTTTTTTTTTAATGTATTTGGAACAGGGTCTCACTTGGCAGCTCAGACTCATAGTGATCCTCCTGTTTTCAGCCTCTCCAGTGCTGGGATTATGGGCGTCCACCCCCATGCCCAGACTTGGTGGCTGGCTTAGCACACCCTGGGGCAGGCTAGTATGGCATGTGGTGCCAGGGACTGAACCCTCGTCCCTTACCAAGCAGGCACTGAGTCCGTGGAGCTATCTTGCCAGCCCTTGCTGGGAGATTTTCATTATTGACTAACGGTCTTTATAAGTCTCCTGAGATCTCTACTCCCCCGCCCCTCCACCCAGTGATCGTCCTTCCTCAGCCTCCCAAGTGCTGGAACACCAGATGTGCCGACACACCAGGCTTCTGCTTCTTCTTGATTTAGCATGTTTCTAGGAAGTTGGCCATTTTATCTCGGTTTGCTGGGTATAATTAATCATTTATAATATATTTTTTTCCTATGAGGTCCATATTAATGTCTCCACTTTCATTTTAGGAATTTGCTTTACTTTTTTTTTGACAGAGTCTTACCAGGTAGCCCAGCCTCACTCTTCCTCCTGCCTCAGCCTTCCAGTGGCTGGGATGACGGTGTGGGCCACCACACTGGGGTTTCTGGTTTTAGCTTTTTTTTTGGTAGAACTGGGTATTGAACTCAGGCCCTTATGCTTGCCAGGCAAGCGCTTATTCTGCTGAGCCATCTCTCCAGCTCCCTGGTTTTAGCTTTGCAGGCGTGTTTTCTCTCTTCTTGCACAGCCCAGCCCTTCTGCCTGACATCACTTGTGTCATGTGGCTCATTCGCTGAGCCTGGAGCTTCACGCTCTAATAGCACTGCAGTTATGTCCCTCCTGCCCCACAGAGCAGAGGGGGGCCTGGGGCTCCTGTGGTCTCTGGCATCCGCAGGGGCAAATGGCTGGGAAGTGACCGAGATGGAATTCCCGTGCGCTGCCAAACCAATTAGGGCTTCTTTCTTTTCTCCCAAAATGGCTGATTTTGTTATAGATTTCTTAAAAATCAACATCACCAAAGGTTAAATACTGACTGCTTCTGTAGAGTGCAACCAAAACACGAGATCCGTAAGAAGCGATGCGCAACATTTCGGGGATAGCAGCTGCCAAGTGACTGCATAGACACCCTCAGTGGTAGTCACGGTAAGGACAGGCCCCCAGCCCGTGGGCCTCGCCCGGACACGTCGCAGCCTGGGGTCCCAGGGAGCAGGTGCTTTTGCGCCTCCTCCATCCACAGAGGGCAACCAGTTTACACTCCTGAGGGGCCACGGCACCAGTCGTGTGGGGTGGGGTCGCTAGTCATGTCCTCGTGGAGCCTGGAGGACTCCACACAGGACGAGCGTCCTCAGAACGCACACAGACACGCGAGACAGGCTCAGCACGGGCTGTGCTGCGTTGCCCCAGCTGCGGGCCCAGCCCGCGGTGCCTCCAGTAGTGTGGGGACACACACACACACACACACACACACACACACACACACGCTCGCTTTCAGCTGGCAGCAGCTCCTTTGGTGACTTATCCTTCTATTTATTTTTTGAAATTATGAGGTGTGCTACTGTTTCCTTTGAGTCTGTGCGTTAAAAAATTTATTTATTCTCATGGATAATAATGGGGCTAAAAATGTCATTTATTTTCATCTATCTGTGTGTTGTTTAGGATTTGCAGCACGATGATTCAAACACCAAATATGTTCTTAATTTGCAAAACTGGCTGGGTATGGTGGCCCATGCCTGTGATCCCAGCACATAGGAGGCTGAGGACTACGATATATTAGTGCCTTCCAAGAGTGCTGACCACCCCTGGGTGACAGGACCTGGAGTCTCTGTTGCTCGCACCCTCCCTGTCTGTCTCTGGGGACCACCTGGAGTCCTGGGCAGAGGCCAGGAGCTAAGGACTGCCCTGAGAACTGCAGTGGGCGTGGAGGAGGCCAGCGGGCTGGAAGCCAGGGTGGACCTCTGAGGTTTTCCACAAACCAGCAGGTCTCAGTTCTGGCAATAAATCTCATTCTGGATTTTTTTTTTTTTTTTTTTTTTGAGAAAAGTCTGTTGGGGTTTTGGAGGCTTCTTAAAGTGCTGCACCTCAAGTCCTCGTCAGGGTCCTCGTTGGGGCCAAACTAGACGCCCAGGGTGCTCAGTGGACAAAACCCCATGAGCGGACTGAGCAGCTGGGCCCTTCTCTAGGGTGAGTCGAGGTGTGTGGTTCTCATCAGGTAAGGAATACAGTGACGAAAGCCAGAACGGCCAAGGTGGAGAGTGCGTCTGGCCCAGCCTATCCACGCCTGGGAGCAGGGCTGGGGCAGCTGTGCAGCCCAGAGCCCTAGCAGGGACTCAATCTGGCCCCCGGGAGGGGGTGGAGACCGTAGGAGAGTGCCGGGCGCCACCCTATCTTCCATAGCACAAAGGCAAGGTGGGCGCCCTCCTCCAGGCCATGCCCTCTGGTCCCCATAGGCGGAAAGCACCCCACGGGGCGCAGAAGCTCTGCTCGGAGGCACCAGCTCCCTTTGCCTGGCCTGGCCAGGCTGGTGCCAGAGCTGACAATGTCCTTTGGAGAGCAGGGAGAGCCTCATGGGACACCACCACTTCCTAGGACAAGAGGGCACCTGCGTTTAGGATCCAGGACGTCACACTAACAGAGCAGGCCAGAGACTCAGGAAATCCCTTACAGGACATAGGCCAGCCCGCTAAGAACCGGCCCCGCTCCTCCGGCCTGGCCTGCTCCATCGCTCACTCTGTCGCTCACTCACACAAGAAGTGCTCTGGGGGATTGTGGTGTGCCGGTGCTGCTCTGTGCGCCAGATCCCTGCCTCTGAGTGTCTACATTAGGGTTCACTGAGATAGATTTCCTGCTGGTCGGCTCTGTGCATCCCCAGAGCAAGTTGATTAAACTTTTAGTCGATAAATATTAATTAAGCGCTGCCCCGTGCCAGGTTTTCTGATGGGGCTGGAGGGAACAGCCTCATGCAAAACCAGGCCTTGTCCTTGCAGATCCTCCTGGGGTGACAGCGATGGGCGCAGGGGCACGGATGGGAGGGTGAGGTGCTTACCAGGAGGGGGGTCCAAGCAGAATCTGGCTGGAGTTGCCTGGGCCAAGAGCCGGGGCAGGAGGAGTGGCTTGAGTGTGGACGGCCCAGGGAGGCCACAGGGCAAGACCCCACGGGAGCGAGTGAGGAGGCCGGGGGCTCTGGGAGCTGGCTGCATGCAGGCTGGTGGGGTGCCGTTCTGAGCAGCCCCAGGAAGAGGTCTGTGTGGAAGCAGGGACCGAGGCACAGGGTTGGGGCTGGGTGGGCTGGGTCCGAGGTGGTAGCGCTCCTGGGCACCCTTTCCTAGGAGCGGCCGTGCCCCTGGCTTTGGAACAGCCTGTAGGTCTCTGCCAGAGAGCATCTGTGTGGTGTCACCACCCCCCAGCAAGTATAGGCTACTCAGGTGAACCGTGGGCCAGCAGAATGAGGGTACAACGGGTCCCGGGGACGCAAGGCTGGCTTTCACTGCTCTCCAGGTTATCTGTAAGCCTGCCTTGGCAGAGCCTGGCCATCTGGCAGTTGGATCCGGGTGGATCCTAAGTACGGCACAAAACCATTTTATTTATTTATTTTTTTGGTGCTGGAGACTGAGCAGTGTGCTGCGCTTGCTAGGCAGGTTCTTATGCCACTGAGCTGTCTCCCCGGCCCAAAATAATTTTATTTCACCAGTTTTGTAAACATGATGGTCAGTGTACACACAAGATATTTATGTGCTTGTTTAAGAAATTCTCCTAGCGCCTTATTAAAGTTCATTGATCTATTATTAAAAATATTGTAAGAACATTGTAAAACACGGTGAACCCATTACTAATCAACAGTGAATGCGTTTCTATGCATTCACTTACCTAACATTTACTAAAGTGCTTCGGTAGGTTTTCTGCTGAGCTCTGGTTAAGAGTCAAGCTTCTCTGTGATGGGGAGGCGGAGCAGGTGGCTGGGAGCCCTACAGTGCCAAGGAGCAATAGGTTAAGTGCACGGCGCCAGGAGAGGAGTGAGGCGGAGGTAACGGGAAAGGTTACCTGCACAGGACAGAACACTGGGGTGGAATCTTGAGGCTGAATAGGAGTTCTCCCGGCAGAGAGGTTGGGGCAGGTCTGGAAATCAAGGAATTTTGTTTCATTCACTCATTCATGGTTGTAGTAGGGATTGAACCTATGGTTTTCACACTGAGCTACTTCCCCAGCCTGCCTGTCCTATATTCCCTTCCCTTCCCTTCTCCTTCCTTCCTTCCTTCCTTCCTTCCTTCCTTCCTTCCTTCCTTCCTTCCTTCCTTCCTTCCTTTCTTCTTCTTCTTCATTTTCTTCTTCTTCTTCTTCTTCTTCTTCTTCTTCTTCTTCTTCTTCTTCTTCTTCTTCTTCTCTCTCTCTCTCTCTCTCTCTCTCTCTCTCTCTCTCTCTCTCTCTCTCTCATTTTGAGACAGGGTCCACTAAATCACTGAGTGGGTCTGAAACTTCTATTTTCTCTCCTCAGCCTACCAAGTAGCTGGGATTACACCGCCATGCCCAATAGGTAAGGGCAATTTATTCATGACCAGAAAACAAATGTGTTGTAGCACAAATATAAAAAAGGGGTTGGAAAAAGATGAGTCTAGAAGGGGGTGACAAGGTTTGACTGAGAAAAGTGTCCTGATAAACTGTAACCAGATGGCTACAGCACACAGACTGATAGCAGCTTCCCAGGAGGCTGAGTCAGGAGGGTCACGGAGCTCACCAGCTCAAGGTCAGCCTGGGCATGAGACCTTTGTCTCAAAGGACAGTTAGCGAGTCTAGGCCACACCACCCTGAGCTGGTCTTGCCAAACGACAGGGTTAGCAATGGTCAATTTTCAGAAAAGGAGCTATGGGAAAGCCAGATTCTTTAAAAGTTACTTCCAGGGGCAGAGGGAAGCATGAATTAATCACTTACCGAAGTAACTGGGAGGCAGAATAGTTGCTCTTCAGGTGCAATGACAACAGGTAGAAATAACCCCGGTGAGGACATGGGGTGGACGTGGGTGCAGCGTCGACCGCATAGCACTGTCTCCTGCCTGGCAGAGGCCGTCCTGCTGGGCCGCGGGCACAGGCACACAGCGAGGCTGCCACCGCCCAGGCTTGAAGTCAGGCCACAAAGCCACGGAGGAAAGCAGCGCGCTGCTGCACAAATCACACGGATCACAGCAGAGTGCAGGGCACAGAAGCACCCGAGAGCCTCCTGCAGTGGGTCTTAGGCAAAGGGGCCGATCACGTACACGGGGAGGTCAGTGTCCTTCATAAATGGAGCAAGAAAACTGGTTATCCATGTGCAGGTGAAAACCAGACCCCTATGTCTCACCATGTGCTCAAATCAAATAAAAATGAAAAAAGACCTTGAACAGAATCAGCTGGGAGAAAATCCATTAAACTCTTGAAGACATAGATCTAAGCAAGGGTGGAACCTCAGGTGCCTGAGTAATAACACCGAGAATCAGCACATGGGAGGATGGTGAATTAAAGATCCCCCCATGGGCTGGTCTAAGTGCCCGCTCAGCAAGCATAAGGACCCAAGTTCAGTCCCCAATGCCGTATGTCACGCTGGCCCTGGAGCCCCTGGCACTCCCACCTGTAATCCCTGAGCTGGGGAGGCTGAGAAGGAGATCACTATGAGTTTCAACTGTGTAGTGAGACTCTGTATCAAAAAAAGAAATAAAATCAGGCCAGGGAGATAGCTCAGTAGAATAAGCGCTTGCCTGGCAAGTGCATGGTCCTGAGTTCAATCCCCAGTACTGGGAAAAAAAAAAGACTAACTTCCAAAAAAAAAAAAAATCAATATCCCTCACACAACAGGGGAAACACCAACAGTGTGAAGACAGGACCTACAGGATGGGAAAACATTTCTGCCTGCTGCTCCACACGCAGGGAACTAGCAGCAAGAATATACAGAGAACTCAAAAAAAAATTGGAACCCCTAAAACGAAAGACCCAGGGCTGGGGCTATAGATCAGTGGCACGGGGCCTGCCTGGCAAGTGTGAGGTCCTGAATTGGATTTTTCTTTTTTTGCAGTACTGTGGATTGAACTCAGGAGCTTGCGCTTGCCAGGGAAGCGCTTATCCCACTGAGCCATCTCGCTGGACCCCGAGTCTGATTTTTGATACCAAAAACAAAACAAAAACAAAAAGCCCCCACCAAAACCAAAAGACCCAATCAAAAGTGCAATGTGAAATGAGCTGGTACTTCACAGAGGTGCAAATGGCCAATAAATACATGAAGTGGTCAGTGTCTCTGACCATCAGAGAAATGCAAATTAAAACAACACTGAGATTCCATGTCACCCCAGAGCAGCTATCCGCAGGGACCCACCACCAGTGGGGCTGCAGGGAGAGAAGGAGCCTTCGCCCCTGGTGGCAGCAGCATGAGCTAGAGCAGCCTCTATGGAGACTGCAGTGCAGATTCCTCAAAACTAGAACTAGGAGTCCCTCACGAGCCAGCTACCTGCTCCTGGCATCTGCAGGGCGCTGCGCACACCCGCATCTGTGGCAGGCACTACAGCTTGTCACAGCCACCGCCGCGCACCTGCAGCACACGCAGTGACACGCGGGGTTCACACCCAGTGGGGCCCTGCTCTGCCTGAAGCTGAGCGCGAGCCACACGCCAGACACAGGAGGCAGAGGAGGGGCTTCCCCCAGTGAGCTCACGTTGGCAGGCAGGTAACAGCCACAGTGAACCCAGTGGGGACCCAGAGAGCCCGGCAGGCTGTTCTCCGGCCACTCTTGAGCAGCAGCGCGCAGCACAGGAGAGGAAGGGGCACAGGGGACCCACGCAGGCTGGGGAGGGCAGCATGCCGAGCAGGTACACGGTAAGGAGGCCACAGAGAGGGTCAGAGCAGGGACAAGAAGCCAGAGTGACAACAAAAGGAGCATGCCCTGCAGTTCACCCCCGGAAGGCCTGCAGCTCAGGGGCTTCGGGGTGCTTGGGTTTACAGCCATCTCCACCAGCGTGCCCTAGAACGTGTGACTGCTTCTGAGGAACCCCGACCTGGTGCAGCTCCTCCTGGTTTCTCCAAGCTACTGCTCAAATCATGGCCATGAAAGTTTGTTCCTACCTTTTCTTCCAATGATTTCATTCATGCAGCTGTGTCTGGTCAGAGTTAGTTGTGTGTATGATGTGAGAAGCTTCATTCCTGTCACCCCAGCACCGGTTTTGTCAGGACACTCTTTCCCCACTGAGATTTCTTGACACTTTTGCCAAAAATCAGTTTACCATAGACTTACTTCCGTCCTTTCAAGCCTGTTCCATTGGACTTGCTGCACACCCCTATGCCAGTACCACCCTGCCTGATTATGGCTGGCTTGCAATAAGCTTTGAAATCAGAATACATGATTTGGCAAGTGTCCCCGTTATGGTCTGTGTCTGGGTGTGCCTCCAAAACCTCTCACGGCTGTAGGAGGGTGGGCTTTGCAGAGGTGGCTGAACCTACACTGTGCAGCTGACTCATGGTCTGATGCTGTAGGGTGGAGAGACTGCTTTATGTAAGGGACAAAGGGTTTCTCTCTCCTTGCTTATTGCCTTTGCTGTCTTCCGCTCCCATCAACAGTTGACTCTGCCATGGGCCACCCTGCCACAGAGCCAGCTGATTATGGACTGAAACCTCCACAAACCGTGAGAAACTTTTCTTTCTTTAACTTCGGGCATTGGGAATTTTGTATCATCAGTAAGAGAAAAGTAACCAAGAATTTTGTGCCAGAAGTGGGGTCATTGCTGTAACTATACCCGACTGTGTGTGGCTGCAGCTGTTGGGCACGGTCGATTCTGGTCGGAAGATGGGAAGACTGACAGAAATCCAGCTGGTAGAGGCTGGCGCCGGAGTTCTGCGGGGAAGAACCATTACAGCAGCCCGGACTGCAGACGAGGCCTGCTGAGGCTCGGTTGGGAGCTTGCCGGCATCTTACTTGTGTGCACAGGCCTTGCTGGAGACTGAGATTAAGGACAGCAGACTAATTAATCTAGCAGAAGAAATTTCAAGGCACTCTAGTGTGGATGCAGTGGTACGCGCCGTGGGAGCGTTTAGCTAGACCTATGTTGAGAATCGAGGGCAAAGAGGCCAACTAAATGATTTAAAACACTGCGAATTTGACCCGAAAAGAAAAGCTCCAGTAAAGCTGTGGACTACAAAGATAGAGCTGGGGAGATCTTGACTACTGAGAAAAAACAGAATAGGAAAGATGGCCAAAGGCAGCACAAGAAGCAGCAGCTCCACATTCCAAGACTAGAAGACTTTGCTTTGGGAAGACAGCCAGCGAACACCACTCTTAAGAATGGCAAAGCACAGAGACGTGCTCCTCAGAATTGGCTGCAGAGTGCTCAGCAATCAGGCACTGAGCCCTACGGACAAGAGACAGGGAAGCCTGGCTACTGCTCCAGGTGGTGGCAGGCACTGGCAGGAGCCATCTCGCTGGTATTAGGCACCCAAAAAAATGAAAGAGTTGTGGGGTTAGGCAAGTTCCACTCAGATTTCGCAAGAAGGCCCGGATGGCCATGCAGTGTGTATGGATATACCCAAGAGTGTAAAATCAAAGGTGCAGTGGAGACCCCAAAAGTTTGGGGAAGCCAGGAATGAGGATCATTTGAATAAAACTACAAGGAGGGAGCAGAGCTGGCTCAAGAGAGAAGCCATGAGAGAACAGCCAATGGCAGAGCCTCAGGGGCGGAGCCAGCCTTCGGAGCTCACAGTGTGTCAGATTCCCTGGGTGGTTTTTTTTTTTTTACTTTATTCTATTTTATTTTATTGAACTACAAATGTCAATGAGACAGTTTCAAGACACCTTAACAATACAGATTTGATAAATTAATACATTGCAAACTGTTTTCATACTGTTTTGGTATTGTACAAGGTGCATACATGATATTATATTTACAGATATTATTTTGGCAGATATCTCTTACCAGTGAATTAAGAGTGTAGTTGCTTACTTATTTTTTATACCTGAATTGTATCAAAAATTCAATAATTATTTTCCTAGTGGATGACCGTAGTACTAGAAGCCGACATAATATCCTGTCCAACCACCATTAGTGAAGATCTTGCCTCTCATAGGAACCACAGGACTTAATGTTGACTGTGCTGGGTTTTGGACTTGCTTTGGCCCCAGTCCTTTGCTTCAACATTTGTAACTTTTGGAATGGGAACATTTATCTTGCACCATTGAATGTTGGAAGTGTTTAACTCTCTTTTCATTTATATAGGGCTCATACCTAAGAGTCTGTCTAAAATCTCAGAGACTTGGGACTTACACTTTTCAGCAATGCTGAAGCTGTTAGGACAATGGAAATCCTTAGATAAGAGCTATATGTCTTTTGTGTACAGGAATGCACATGGGTCTCCAGGGGCCAGGAGCAGAATGTCCTGGAGTGTGCCTCGGTTTCCCCCCAAAGCCTCATGTGGTCATGGGGGAGGACTTCGCAGGGGGGCTGGGCCTAGAGTTAGTGAGTGATTCATTCTCTAGTCTAAGATTAAGGGTGAGAGTGCTACATCTGCCCTAGGCAGGTATCCTGCATCAATACAAGGGACCGAAGGAGGCCTCTCTCTCTCTCCCCTCATTGCTTTTCCTGTTTTCTGTTGCCATGAATGGTTGCCTCTCTGTCATGTGCCACTCTGCTTTAACGCCAGTTGATTTTGGGTTGAAACCTCTATAAACTGTGAGCTAAATAAACCTTTCCTTAATTTTTTTTTTAAATGTATTTAGGGGAGATAGGTCAGTAGAATAAGTGCTTGCCTGGCAAGCACAAGGGTCTGAGTTCAATCCCTGGTTTACAGGGTCTCACTACACAGATTGGATTTGCAGTGATCCTCCTGTTTTTAGCCTCCCAAGTGCGGGGATTACAGGCACATGCTACCATGCCTAGTCTCAATGCCATCTAGCATGCCCCAAGGCTGGGATGCCAGGACAAACCCTGGTCCCTGTGTCTGCCTCAGCAGGCCCTTTATCTGCTGAGCTATCTGGCCAGCCCTTCTTCCTTAATTTTGGACACTAAGCATTTTGTCTCAGCCATAGAGAAAAGTAACTGAGAGAGTCCCTAACATTGTTCTGAACTATCGAAGTTCCTGCAAAGCTAGTGTTCTTATGATCTGAGGATCATGTTGTTAATTTCTGTAAGAAGCCTAGCTGGAATTCTGACAGGAGTTGAGTTGAATCTATAGCTCAGATTGAGGACTGCTGGCATCTTAACAGCATGTCTTTTGATCCATGAACACAGGATGTCTTGCCATTTACTGAGGTCTTCTTTAATTTCTTTCAACCAGTATGGCTTTTTCCTAAAAGAAACAGAACTCTGCTGGGTAGAGCATGGGAATGCTGATTTGGCTCGCATTTTCAGGGAGTGACGCTGGCTGGTTTTTTGAAGGATTAAGTGTAGGTGGTAAAAGGGACCTTCTGCAAGTCCAGGGCAGGAGGCCAGCTAAGAGAGGATGCTGGCTTGGCCTGTGGCAGTCACAGCAGAGACAGGGAGATCACGTCTGTCCCTGACTCTGAGGATAGTGCTGGTAAGATTTACCGAAGAATTGGAAATGCAAGAAAGAGAAAAGTCAAAGTTCAGGACTGAACGACTGGGAGACGGCAGTGCCACTTCCTAAGGTGAGGTAGAGGTGAGGGAAGCATGTCCCTGGGGCAGGTGGGGACCCTCAGAGGCCAGTGAGGCCAGCACGGCAAGCATGCAGAGTGGAGCACTGTGGGGAACGTGGGCTGAGGCACTAGAAAGTGTCTGGTGTAGGGGCCCAGGGAAGAGCCCAGTGGCGGATACTGCAGGTCCAGAGAGAGCCCCTGTGCAGGTGGGGAGAGGAGCAGGCCTGGGACTGGCACTCAGGGACCTTCACTGGCAAGGAGGGAGCTGACAGCACAGCACAGGAGCCTGGAGAAGCACTGAGAGCTGTGCAGAGCGGCAGAGAGAGGCATAGAGGCCGGGCGCTGCCCAGCACTGCCTGGTGCAAGGCGAGGACAGAGTGGCCCTTGGCTCTGTGCATGCGAACATCCCCAGTGGTCCTCCCGAGATCTGTGTCAGAGAGGGAGGGAGGAGAGTCCATGCCAAGCAGATTTAGGAGCAAACAGAAGGAAGGACCAGGGGCCGGTCAGCTAGCGCTTGCTCCTGAGAGCCTTCCCAGGAAAAGAGCTTCTTCCCTAAGAAAACCTCAAACTTGTACGAAAGCTTTTAAAAAAAGACCCTCTGGTACAACACACAGGTCTTCTTGCTTAGAGTCACCAGCTCCGGACAACTCCACGCCCACACTCTCCATGCGGGTGGCGTCCTGAGCTTTGACAGTACATTACAGCCATCACGACGTTTCACCCATCACCACTGCAGCCTGTATGCCCCAAGAAACAAACGTGCTTCTACCTAGCCGTGCTAACACTGCCACACCTTGGAGGACTAGCAATAATCCTACAATACCCAGTAACCAATCACACTCGCTCATCTCGAAGGATCTTTGTTTCTTTTCCTTTCTTCATTTTGGGTTTGTGAGACAAGGTCCTGCCATGAACCTCAAGCTGGCCCTGAACTCGCTGTGTAGCCCAGGTGATGCTCCTGCCTCAGCCTCCTGACAATGGGATTAGAGGTGTGAGATTGCATACCCGGCCTCTGACCTTTGATCTGCTCTTGAATCCAGGAGGCGAGGTGCATATATTAGCTGTTGTCGTGTCCGGTGAATGCTTGTCCCTGTAGGGAGGTTCTCTGCACCTGGCCCCTCTGGCCAGTGTCTTCTTATCTTGAAAAGCTGCAGCCAACTGTCTTACAGCACCTCCTACATTCTGGATTTTTCTACTTGTTTATGACTTTTTTTGTTGTTTATTTTCCACCTATATAGCCTAAAAACTAGAAATTAACTCTAGAGGTGTCATTGGATTTGGGTTCAATTTTCTTACTTCATGAAGATTATTTCTGGGCTGTGTGGAATAGCGCCTGCCTACTGTGCATAAGGCCAGGCTTCCTCCCGATGTCCCTTCCACTTTACCATGCACTTCCTGTCATAAATGCCCCACCAGCAGTCCCAGATGGGCAGACACTCCACCACACGAGGCAGGTTCCCTCCCTGGCCCGCTCTGGCAGTGGTGGGTGCAGGCCCGCTGGTGTCCAGGGCAGGGACTCTGCTGTCCGAGTTCTTTGACTGCAGCCCCTTGGCTGTTCACTACCAGCTTCCTTGTTGTGATGTGCGCGGAACTCTCAGAACTCTGAGAACCTTCACCCAGGCCTCCCATCCTCCAAGCAGCCACTGGGCTGCAGCAGAAGGGGACGGACAGGGAAGGCAGCCCAGATCTCCAGCTTGAGCCTGCTAAGCTGTGCCACTCTGGCTCAGAACTTTGAGTCTTGTTTCCTTTTTCAACTTTACTCAGAAGTGAAGTGCAGATGCTTCCTGGGACCCTCCCAAGCCTCCAGAGGCCTCTGTGTCACAGCACACAGGGATAAGAAAAGGGAGAGGGAAAGGGTGGGAGCGGGTCCAGGGGCCGGCCCAGGGCCAGGGGCAGGAGCAGGGCAGGTTCTGTGGGGGCCGATGGCAGTGGCCAGCTCTTGCTTTGCTCTCTGTTCTCAGGTCTTTAAAAGATTTTTGTTTTCTAGTACAGGGGATTGAACTTGGGACCTTGTGCTTGCTAGGCAGGTGTTTATGCCGTTAATCTGTATCCCCAGCCCTCATTCTCAGGTCTTACAACAGAGCAGCCCCCGAAGATGACAGCGCCCCATTTCCTCCCAGTTCCACTGTGAGACGCAGATGCTGTGCTCTGAGAGCAGCACAGCTAGAGAGAAAACCTTTGCTTTTTATTAAAAAACAAACAAGCCTTCCAAGAAAACTGAACGCCAGTCAGTCTTCATGGTAGCCAGTCATGTCTGCCAAGGATTAAACAATTTTTTTCCAAACAAAGATAATTGAGCTGTCTCTGTTCTAGATTTTTGCCTTCCCTGGTGTCTATGGGCTTTAGCATCAAGATCCTGCTTTAATAACAAAAGAATCACAAAATTCTCTAGAACCAAAAAAACTACTGAGTACTATTTAAAAATGTTATTCTTCTGCACATCAATTATTCAAACACTTTTTTTCTCATAATTATTCTCAGCTGTTGCTGCATTAATCAGAATGCTGGACTATCTACTTTTAAAAGACCAAAAGGAGCATTTCCAAATAGCCTGGGAAACGGATGACACGATGGCAAAGGTTCAACTCTGGAAGGGATGGAGCCCCAGCCAGAGCCGCAGCCCGAAGCGGACCGGATGCGGCTGGCACCGTGTGGCTGCCACAGGCCATGCACAGCCCGGTGAGAAGTGGACTGGGTTCCCTGGGGACCACGCCTTGTCTGGACCCTATGAAGGCCGAGAAAGCAGTGCTGCCCGGCCCTCTGCTGCTCAGTGCCACGTCCGGTCACTGCCATTGGGCTCTGTGGATCGCTGTCATGCGGCGCCCGTGGGACACGGGCCACCCGAGTTGTGCAGTATGTTTGGAGGCAAGAAGAAATAACTCACAGGGGTAAATTCATTTCGCAACATTCTGCTAAAGAAGGGGAGCTGCTCAGAGAGAATCCCCTGCAAAGTGACCGCTCACTTCCATGTCCAGCCGCAGTGACCGTGCCGTCAGCACCCGCTCCACCAACATCCACACAGGCAGGGACCCATGTCTGTCACAAGGTGAGTTCACGCAGGTGGCCTCACGTGTGGAATCCAGGAGGAGCACGAGGCTGAATCAGCCAGCATGGAGGGCTTGTGGGCAGCGGGGAGCTCGCCTCTTCTCCAGCGCTGGCTGGGCTGTGCCCCACAGGCCCCCGTGTCTTCGGAACCTGACTGATGTCGGGGCTGCACCTTTTCCTGTAGCAGCGCTTGGACACTTGGGCTGTAACGGCTTGGTTCTCAGGGAGCTTCAGGTGGCTGCAGAGCACAGACGGCGGGGGGGGGGGGTGTACATGTGCACGTGAGTCCTCCTCCATTAGTGTGCAGCTCCAGGCCTTTGCAGGCGCTCCCTGGAAAGAGGGGCGGGTGCCTCCTCCATGACACACGACACACGCGCGGGTCCTCAGTCCCGAACTCGCTGATCCCACTGGGAAGGGCTGTGCTGTGTGGTCCTGGGTGCACCTGCCCTCAGCTCGGGTTTTGATTCTGCTCACATAGACTTCAGAGTCCGGCTCAGCAGGCGCCCAGCCCACAACAGTCAGGCATCTGCGGTCATCACACCCCACGTCCCGAGTTGCAGGACCCTCGGTGAGTACTTATTCCTCACACACAAGGAGGAAGGCTGCTGACGTCAGTCTCCCCTCTTGCCCTCACAGGGATCTGAGTTCTTGTGGCAACGGGCTCAGCACGAGGGCCTTCTTGAGGGCCACTCAGGCCAGCAGCAGCCCGAAGACCGGTTTTCCCTGTGCAGTGGCTGTTCCTGCCAGCTGGGCACCTCCAGCCGGAGGCAGGGCCTGCACTTCTGGGGTTCTGGTGATGAGGTCAGAGGCTACAGAGACCGATTCCCAGCGTGACTTGGGCCACAAGGGGCACCTTGCCATCTTCATGGTCGCACAAGACCCTGCGTCTGACCCTTACACCTGTGAAGTGGGTGATCAGAAACTCACCATTTATCAGCCAGTCCTAAAAGCCAGTATCTCTGAGAAGGAAGTCTGTCTGACTGTCTTGTCAGGAAAAGCGCTCTGACCTGAGCTGTGTGTCTAACTTAGCAGACATGATGGTTGGTGACATCGCTACTTTCTCTGCACGAAGAAAGCTATTTGGACAGGCACAATGCCCAGTTCCTACAGGGTGGCATGCTCACTGCATTCTGTACTAATTCCCTAGAAAGTTCTGGAAACATAGGGTGCTCCTCAACTCAGAAAAGGGCTCCGGGACCTCTCTGCCCATTCAGAGGAGCTAGAGAAGAGTTGGCACCATGACAGGCACACCTGCAGAACTAGCACTAAGGCAGGTGAGCCAAAAGTTCAAGTCCATCCTGGTAAACTTAGTGAGTTAGCAAGACTGTGTCCCCAAAATTTAAAAAAAATGTAAAAAGGACTGGAGATGAAATTCAACTGAAGGACCTTGGTTTAATCCCCTCTGCTACAAAAAGACAGACAGACAGACTCGGCAACGTCAGGGACACGCACCTTGCTGCTGGCTCCCCCCGCCTCCCCTGCAGGGCAGTGAGTCAGGAAGACTGCGGCTAACACAGCCATCTTGTGACCTCCCGGAGACCAAGCGAGCCCCAAGTACCAGCCTCGACCGTCAGTAGCCCAGCTCGCCCTCATGCCCTCTGATGCCTCCCGCGCAGGTCTACCAGTCATGTGAAGAGGCAAACTCGCCCTCTCCAAGCCACTGCTCTTCGCGTGTTCCCATTATGCATAGCCAGACTCGATCCTGTCGGATAGGCACACAAGTTTGTAATAAAAGTAGAATCTCATCCATAGAAATGAAAATCGTGAAATTCATGAAATTTAGAGCAACAGTTAGTTCACGTGAGGAGAACAGATGACCCGTGCAGCACTCACCACCAAGGCCACGCTGCACACATCACAGGAACGCACTGATGCGAGAATCCTAGGTATGAACACAGCAAAGTAAAACTCAGATGACAGGAGGCAGAGAGACAGATTTTCTCATATGGGAGGGGGCCCGAGATGGAAAAGAGGGAGGGAAGTGGTGAAGGAAAGAATGAAGACGCGTTGTGTGCGTTTGCCAGCTCCACAAAGGAGAGTGAGCCTTCCATACTGCAGAGGTTCACAGAAATAAGGCACAGCAGGACAGCGGAGCCAGGCACGGTAGCACACACCTGCTATACCAGCCCTCAGGAGGCTGAAGCAGGAGTGTCGCCGAGTTTGAGGCCAGCCTGGGCTGCATAGCGAGACCCTGTCTCAAAATCCTAGGCACAGAATAAGGGCAGAGCTGGGCAGCTTCCTCCCCAGTGGGCCGGATTAGTTCCCACCTGGGCAGGTCGCTTTCAAAGAGCAGGGAGATGCAGGGGACCCAGGTTCGCAGCTGGGTGGATGTGGCCAGGTTGGCTCTAGACAGGAAGCACACTTGCCCGCTGGCTCCTGCCCCAGTGCCCAGTCTGCTCTGTGCAGCCCCACCAGAAGGCCCCTCTGTCCTGCGCATGGCCTGGGCCCTCCCCGGAGGAGGGACAGAGGCCTGCTGGGGCCGGCAACTTTGAGCTGGAAATGAAATCAGCCTCCTCTTCTTGTGCATTTCCTGAAGGGCATGGCCCTTGGTGTACCCGCAGCCCGGAGCTGGGGCAAGCGCACCAACTGCTAAAATGTAGGCGGCGAGCTTGGAGGCTCACTGCCGGAGGAGGCCCAGTGCTCTGGGAGGCTGCGGCGGCAGGGGTACACCTTCGAATCCAGCCCCGGCCTCTCCTCTTGGTGTGTGCCTGGGTTTTCAAGACAGGGTTTTGCTATGAGGTGCAGGCCGGCCTTGAACTCACTACACAGCCCAGGCTGGGTCAGAGAGACCTACCTCAAAAGAAAATAACAAGGGCTGGGTATGTGGCCTGGTGCAAAGGCCCTGGGTTCAATCCCCAGTGTCACAAAAATCAGTAAGTAAGTAAATAAATAAAAGGCAGTGGCACATGCATAGTCATTACTCTTTGTTACAGTCTTTTTTATTTTCCATGTTGGGATTGAACTCAGGAACTGGTGCATGCTAGGCAAGTATTCTGAGACTGAGCTACACCTCCAGCTCTTTACTCTTTTAAAAACTATGATTGTTTCAATTTTAAAAGAAATTTGAGGCAAGAGGAGATGCATGCTGGGGAATGACTGCAGGGCCTTCGTGGGACCGGAAGGGGTGGAAGCTGAGGGGACAGGGTGTAGGTGGGGTGGTGAAGGGTTACCCCTGGAGCCAGCACAGGCCAGCGAGACGAGGCTGTCTCCCAGGAGGGACTGCGGTGGCGTCCACACGGGTGGGTGGGCTTGCAGTGGCCTCCACGGGGTCCGAGCTGCCACAAAGAGGTGGTTCTGAGGGCAGAGTGGGTTCCCGGAGGCCACGCTGGTCACAGTTCCTTCCAAAGAGCAGGCCCACAACACAGGCCTCTGTCACCAGGGGTTCCTAGAGGGCTCCTGGGGCTGCTGTCACTTGGGCCAATGTCTGGATTTAACCCTGAAGAGCGCAGCCTGAGCCTGATTCTTGGGGCTGTGCTGACCCAGCCTCTCCCAAGCCCCCAGAGCCCAGGCCGAGGAGCCGCTGTCACCTATGTATGGTGACAACAGCACAGGCAACTGTCTGAAGAGGTGGAAGTAGGAGCCTCACTAAATGAATCCCAAATCTTCTAGGAGAGCCTTCTCCTCTGAGAACAGACTCATCCACTGCGAAGGCCCAGCCTGGGCTGGATACTCCTGTGGGGCAAGCAGCACGGGTACTCACAGGCCCTCACCGCCAGCTGTTACTTCGCACCTGGGGGCCCCTGCTTCCTTATGATGACAAGAACTGGAACAGTATGTGCGCTCAAGAATTTTTGCTGTGAGTAAATTTTGATTAAGCTCATACCTGTGGAATATTTTAATGCCATAAATAGAAGCTGGTGAAGAAATGAATTGGATATTGCCTGACAAAAATGATAGATGTAAAAAACTCAGGCTGGGTGAGGGCTCTAATTCTTACCTAAGAAGCACTTTTATTGAAATACAGACATATACAGTGGCACATTCTTAAATAAATGGCTTTACTGTGTGAAAACCCAGTGTAGAGAAACCAAACTGTGATTAAAATTTAAAAGGTTTGATAAATAGCTTTTAAATTAATTGTGTGTGTGTGTGTGTGTGTGTGTGTGTGTGTGTGTGTATTTCTGGGTAGAAGTTTTTCTGGCGTATGGTAGAATCTTTTGTTCAAATAATCATTGATTTTATGGTCTTCTGAATATTTTCAATTTCAGGTTTTAGTTGTACAAAAACAAATTACACTGAAACCTCAACATATAGGACTACAGTTAAATGTACAAATATGAGCGCTCGGGAACAGGAATAAGAGCTGGGCTCTGAATTAGCAGGGACTCATCCGAATAGAAGTAGCTGTGACCAAGGACTAGGAAAATATAAAGGGATTAGCACGCGTGATAACGGGCCAATTAAACCTGAGCTTTGCGGGGCGGTGATTTTATAGCTTCTTCTTGTCTTTGCCAGTTTGGAAGCTGCCAGCAAATATTTTCTTAATTGCAAAAGGAGACAATATGTGCTCCGCGGCTCACTGCTGACATGGAAGGCAAAGGCGGACGCACTCCCAGAAGCGGGAGGACCTTGTTCTGTGAGCCTCAGGACGGTGGGGAAGGCGAGGGGGTCACTTCTCAAAACAAAAATCCACGCGTATCCTGAGGAGAAATATTTTACTCCAATTTGTACGGAAAAAGTCTCCTGGTCTTGATAGACTAGTCTGCCCCGTAATGAAACCTTCCAAAGTCAACAGTTCATAAAGTCTTTTGTTCTAGTAAAAGGGTCTTTAATTTTTAACACAAACCCACACTTTGGTATGCATGGGCTTAAGTAAAATTAGAAGACATGTATATAATAGGATTTAATGGATTATCATCTGCATTTTCCGAAGATGTCAGCTTCTCTCAGGGCTGATGGAGTAGCACTTAATGTAAATTTAATTTGAAGTGATGTACGGAAGGCTCGAGGTGGAGCTCTGCGGCTCCGCGGCTGCCGGGAGCGCTTCTGGGGAGCATCTGGGTTTGGCGCTCGCATGCCCGGCAGTGCCTACTAACTAGGATTAATGAGGTGGCCCGGCCGCGCGGGAGGCAGGCTACATCCACTCCCGCCGACGCCGGGGGGCGGGCGAGTTTCCTTTGGGGGCGCATTGTATGATGAAATTTAATGATGGGCTTGATATCAGGTGTAATAAATAGGCTGCATTGGAAGCGCTTTTGCTTTGTCAAATTTAAATGTTATTTAATCATAAAATCGTGCTGGGTGGGTGGGGAGGCGAAGGCTGTGGAGTGCGTGTGCGGGAGCACAGGCGTCTCCCAGGGAGTTATGTTTTTAAGGTGAGACTAAAATAGCGAAACTCGCCCTGCAAAAACAATGACTAGGCTGCTGAAAATGGAACTTAGTTTTGGAAGTCGGTCTGGTTGCTAATGTAGGTTCGGGGGAGGGAGGGTGTGAGTCCGTGGTGCTGTGCACGCGTGCGGTGTGGTAACCGGGCCTGCTGAGTGAGGCAAAACTTCTGAATCCATTCTCAACTCATTTGGGCTTCAAAATTTTATTTTGTCTTTGTGTCTAACTGAACATTGAATAAAATCGCAGCTAATTTCAAATTCCCTTTGTCATCATGGTGCTCGGCCAAAAGTCGGTAATAAATGGTCAGAAGATGAGCCGAGACTGAAAGAATAGTGAGCGGCATTCATCAGCCAAACACGAGTCCAGATCCAATTATACGTATTCATTAAGTGATAATGATATCATGCTCTTTAACTAGGAAGAAAAGAGTGTAATTGAATAATAACAGTTGTACAGTCCCAGCGGAGCGCGCTCGCCAGCCCAGCCCTGCGGCCCTCGGGGATGCGCCGGGATTGATGGAATTCTATTACTCTTTGATAGATTTATTATGAAGGGCTGAGTGGACTCGCTGCCCGACTTTGTCACTCACACTAATCAGGATCGTAAGGGCCCCGAGCGGGCTGGCTTTTGTGTCCCTTTGACAAAGACAAGGTTAGGGGAGGGTGACACACACCCAGACCTTTACAAACCCAGGCTGCAAGACAAAATGGGCCAGCTGAGCTCTGCGCGGGGGCAGAATTTTAATTTGTTTATCAATGGCGCTCACATGTGCAGGACCATAAGGGTATTTGTCGGAGGAGCGACACTGAGGCTAAACTCTTTTGTTTGGCAAGTGGAGCTTGGAAAAATATTTACTGAACTGTAAAAAACAGGCTAAGTGGGGGGAAAAGGTAACCATCGAGAGATGGGAAATAACTCACATTTCTATACATGGGATCCGAGTCTGACCCTTTCATCTGATTTTGACTTTAAAATTTATTTTATTTATTGCTTGGGGAAAAAAAAGAGCTATTCTTCAGAGTCCCAGCACAGTGACAGAAAAGTATTTTTTCTCTTCAATTCTCTGATTTCCGAAGAGAAGCTAAACATCGCCTGGGGATTGGCAAGGGCGCCTTTCAGGCAGGGACGTGGCTGCTGCTCGATGTGCTTTTCTGGTCGCCTGTCACAACACTGTGGGCCTTGGAGGGCTGAACAGTGGAATTTGCCAAACACGCTTTGTGTGTATGGACAGCACTCCAGACCTGCCAGCGGGCTCTCGGGCGGGCGAGCCACAGCTTTTCACATGGAAATGCAGCCTGCTGCCCGATGGGGGGTGGCGCAGCCCCTCGGACCCTGGAAGCTGGAGGATTTGCTATGCTCAGGCCTGAGAAGGGAAGACTGGCACCCTCACGGCCCTCTTAGCACGCTGCTGCCAGTGCTTACTTTGTGGCTATTGCTGCCGCCTGGTCCTTATTTGTAATCTCTTTTTCTGCTTGAGATGTTCTTTTCTCTCCCAGCTCCATGGTTTGCACACTGAGCAGAGCCTGTGCACAGAGGCTGGCCGCCCTGGGCCACACGCTCTGCCATAAAAGCAGAGGCTGGCCGGGCTGCGCTCCGGGTAGGCTGGCGCTGCCAGCTCTCATCCCCGTGTTTGGTTTTATTTCCTGTATCTCTAGGTGGCCAGGCAGGCAGCACAGTCACCTGCGACAGTGGCCCCGTGGACCGACTGTCCCTGGTCAATGGCCCAGAAGCAGGATGGGGATTGTCAGCGCTCCCAGCAATTGAAGGCGATTTTCAAAAGTGGAAAGGACCATAAGCTGCTCTTAAATTGCATTTTCATATTTTGCGTGGCAAAGCACAGACCCGACAGACTGGAAGACACTGGGCTCCAACGTGGCACGGGCTCTGGAAACACAGAGCTTCCGTCTCCTCTACACTGGACGAGCTCCAGAGGGTCAGTCAGGAGAAATCAGGCGCCAGCAGGGCTCCCGGGCCCAGGCTGCCGGCGGCATCCATTCGTTCTTCCAGAATGGGCACAAAGCACAGGTTAATTCAGATTCCTTGGCAGATGGTTCCTGGTCCACAGAAGCCACACAAACCAGTCTGTGCCGACTGCCGGCAGACCTGCGTCCATTCGGCTGGGTCTCTCACAATGTACTCTGTCGAAATGAACTCAGACTTGGTTAGAGGAATAATTAGGGTTTACTGGAAATTGCCGTGGACAACAGGGAGCCAGAATTTAACTTAGCATTGTTTGAGTGCCGACATATATACAGTATGAAGATATCTAAAGACTTACAATTGGGAAGAACTTGAACATATTATGAAATCTACCATCAGCAGCATCTTTCAAACTCAGAGACTGTGTGGCCTGCGTCGACATCCACACTGACCTCAAAGGCAATCTCAGATGGCCTCTCTCCGGGGATGAGGTTAGGAAAGAGAGTGGATCTGTCCCAATAAGAGCCGCTGTGGATGACTACTCCCATGTTCTTTGCTCGCATTATTTTATTTAATCCGCACTAAAACCTATGAGGTAGGAACTACTATTAGCCTCATCTTACAGAAGTGCAAATGAAATGTGGTGAGGTGAACTAACTCGGCAGTCACCCGCTGGAGGACAGCATGAGCTCTGCGCGTCTGCGCTCGCCCAGGCTCCCAACCTCTTGTGACCACCGCTCTGCAAGCCGCCCAGCAAGCCGCCCAGCAAGCGGGGCAGAGTTCCCCATCTCTGGAGTGCAGATTGCGGTGCTGACCCGAAGAGCTGCTACTGGGTCAGAGCTGAGGCCTACACGCTCCAAGCCCACACTTGGCCACTATTGCCACGTCCTCCACGAAGCCACTCCCAATAGAGTTATCAAGTAGACCTTCAAAACCACTGCTTTCTATGCAGCTCGACCCTTCCTGACACGAAGGGTTCTCTGTTCCTTAGACAAGTCCAGGAGACAGAGATGAGGCCTCAGCTGAGCTGGACTCTCCCATTATGGTTCCCTTGTAGTAGGTGGAACAGTGACCGCTAATCCTGAGGATCAGGGACCCAGGGGACATGCTGCTGCATGTGGGGAGATGTGCTGCAGGAGGGGCACAGCCAAGGCTATCTGGATGTGACAGTGTCCTGGGTCATCTCAGCAGGTGTGACCCTAAAACAAGGACTCGGGGCTGTACAGGAAGGATGGGGCCACAAACCCAGGCATACAGGTGGCCCTAGGCCTGAGACTACAGCAGCTCTGCAGATGGCTTCGGTTTAGACCTGTGACCTCCAGAACCTAAGAAAATAATGTGTGTTATTCTGAGCCACTTCGGTTCAGTCGGGAAGCCGCACATTTTGGCACTGTGAGCACTCACGCTGCTGTGCTGTGTCCCTGGATGAATCCTCATCAAACTGTCCCTTTCCCTCTCCATCTCTCCTCTAAATCTCACCTGCATGCTTGGGTCTTGCCTAGAATCTGCAGCAGATGGACTGCTGGCCACGGGGCCATCTGACCCCGGCACACTGTCCTTGGTTGGTCACTCGCTGACTCTTCGAATCTTGGTCCAGCAGCCAGGGTCTAGCAACTGAAGCCTTCAAGAAGCCTGGGGTTGGGCAGGGAGCCAGTGGGTAGCTGGTCACTGCTGCAGGACCTGGCGGGCAACGGACCTTTGAGAAGGGCGTGCACGCCTTGTGTAGTTTGCGTCATTTTGGTGCTTCCTCAGGGACAGTCTGGCTTTTCTAGTCTCCTTTGCATTTCTGCAGCACTGTGCTGGGCGGAATACTTGGCCTCAAGACTACTCCAGAGCCCTGGAAGCCCCATCCCTAGCCCTCAGTGGGAAGCAGCATGGCCACTTCCTCCTCTTCCCTCAGTGAGCTCTGGCCTGGGCTGTCCTCGCTGTGACGTCAGACCCTGCACTTGAGGTCACAGAGCGACACGGAAGGGTTCACCTTGAGCCCCCATCTTTCAGGGCCCCTCAGGGCCTCTGAATCTCCTTCTATACCTGCTGGGTGTTTCCCTATATGCTAAGGACAGCTCCCAGGGCAGCATGAGCACTGCGCCCTGAAGCGTCGGGGTCCCTGCGTGGTGGCGGAGAAGCCAGGCTGCAGGGCTCGTGGCTGGCACAGCCATAGCCAGGGTCTGCACAGCTCTCACTGCGACTCTGGTCAGTGGGCGAGGCATCTGGCGAGGGGCTGTGGTTGTCCCAGCTGCAGAATATCTGTCCTGGGGTCAGGCAGAGGCCTCCTTCATGCGATGGAAAACATCTTGTCCGTCTACTTTATCCCAGAGCCTTTATAAGGGGCCACAGATGGTGTGTTACACATATTTATATATGAATCCTACAAGTATAGTATCTGTATATATATTTGTTTTGTTTGAGACAGGGTCTCACTATGTAGTCCAGGCTGGCCTCAAACCCACAGCAATCTTCCTGCCTCAGCTGCCCGAGTGCGAATGACAGGCTGGCACCGCCAAGTCCGGTGCATCTGGTTCCCCCAGCTGCTACGCCGGCAGTTCACTCACGGTGCGGTGCTTTATGCCCTTGTCTCTGACTTTCCCTCTGATCTCTCCGACAGGCTCGGCGCTGCGTAAGGGAGCTGTCAGCACTGATGGCGCACAGCAGGCAGCTAATAAACTGTTATAAACTGAACCACGGCGAGTTCTAGGCAGGGGCCAAGCCCCCATCCTTTACACCTGATTTTCTTTTTATTCCTAAAAATCTACACAGGATGAAAGTCGGGGACACATCTTGGAGACTGAGAAATGCGCTAACTGCATGGAGAGAAGCCTCGATACATGGAACATGTATGTTCGGGGCTGCGACATCACCGGCCAGCCAAAGACTGGGTCAGGTGGGGGCTCCCGGGGCAGGGAAGGCCACGCAGTCGAGAAGGGTGTGGGCTTCGCACCTGCAGCACCTGACTCCTGGCGTGGCCCAGCCTGGCTCCATCCCTATCTGGAGGTGGCGGCAGGCAGGGTCCTCCCGAGCTCCTCCGTGAGGGCACGGTGTCACTTGCTTTCATGTTGTGCCTGTGACCCATCTCCCTTGGACAGCACGGGTGGCGTGAAGGCCGACCAGACCAACTGCATTGTGCTGCAGAGCATCGTGCAAGCCACGGCGACAGGCTCAGAAGACGCCGCTGGAGGAGGCGGAGCTCGGACCTGATAGAGGCCTGGGAGCTGGGGGTCGGGGCGCCGTGCACCCACCTTCACCCTCTGTGCCAAACCTGTCATTTCCTCAGCTTGGCCACATCCACCATCTTCAGCCTCCACTACTGCAGTAATGCCTGCCACATCTCTGTCCTCCTTGTCCACTGCCGAGTGTTTTTGGAGTGGACCCCCCTTCACGGACCTGCCCCAAGTTTCAGGCCTTCGCTTCCCACATCACAGGCCTATGCCTCGCTGTGGGTCCCAAGCTGGGACGCTGCCTGCTCCCCCGCCTGTCCCGACAGTCCAGTTGTCAGCACTGGGCCATGGCCTTGCTACTCTGACAGGCCAGGTTGCAGCTTCTGCTTCCACTGGCCCTGCATGCTGTCCATGTGGCACGGTCCCTTTCCCTGACACCTACCATCACTACCATAGCATAGCCTCCGGTGGGCTCAAGGGTGCCCCCCACCCATGGCACCACTTGCAGAAACTCGAGGGAGACTGTGTGTCCTGGTGTTTGCTTCTGAGGGAGCTGGCCTGAGACCCTCTGAGGAGCAAACACATGGCAAGGGCAGCCTGGTTCTGCTTCGGCCTGTTTGTCCTGTCTTCATCAGAAGCTCTCTTTTCTCTCCCTGTGGTTCTTACCCCTCACTTTCTCCATCCCCATTTTCATTCAGCTCCTGTCATGCTGGTTGTTGCTTCCTGAGGGAAGAGTCCGTGCCCTGTGCACCAAGGCTGGGGTTGCTTCCTCTCCTTCCGTCAGTCCTCCCTTCCTTCCTTCCTCCCTCCCTCCCTCCCTCCCTCCCTTCCTCCCTCCCTTTTCTCATGTGGTGCTGGGGACCAAAGGCTCACCTGAAGGACAGTGTTTCTAGTAAGGGTTCCACATCTGAACCCCCTGGGCGCTCAGTTCCCCGCGAGACACCGTTTCCGCTGCCAGCGTACTTCATGCCATGAGCGTTTGCTCCCGTCAGGGAGCTGCAGATTGCTGCCCATCGTGCAGTGCAGCTGACCAGGGGGCGTGTCTGCGTGTGCCTGAGCGTAAGCGCGCACCTGGCTGCATGCGCGTGCATGTGCGCCCCCTGGCAGGGTCTCCTTGGAGCTGCCGCGTCACGCGCTTGGGCCGCCTTGCCCAGTAACCCCCAGAAACACTCTGTGCCCCTCCTGCGTGGGCTGTGTCCCCCGCCCTGGTCTGCCGCTGGCACCGCTGTGCGTGGGGCCCGGCTCAGCTGCCCTCTCTGTTGCAGCTTATTTTCTCTTGAGGCCCACAGCACGGCAGTGCCTGTACCTGGTGCTCACGAGTGCCCTGCCCGGGGTCCTGTGTTCCGGGTGCGCCTGTGCCACTGGTCATGTTCATCCAGTGACTGTGATGTGGCCGTCTCACTTTCCCTTTGGGCTTGGATCTCCCCTCCGTGTAAGGACTGCTGCATCCTCAGGTACCACAGGGCAAGGACAGGACACGCGCCACCTGTTTGCAGGTGCCGGCTCTGCGTGCCCGTGTCCCTCGTGGATGCAGCTCCCAAGGAGCTCTGGCATCATCTGCAGAGCCTGCCGGTGCCAGGGTGCCCACCCCATGCCAGGCGCCGCTGTCCAAACAGATGGACACGGCAGCGAGGCGTGCCAAGCCGGGACGGCGTGATGGGCCTGCAGGCGGCCAGCCTGCTGGAAGGGAGCACTGGTCCTCGCTGCACGGCTTCCAGCCCAGCAGGACCACGCAAGAGAGGTTTCCACACAAGTTGCGAACAAAGGCAATGCTCGAGTGTGCATGCCAAGCCGCCTGCTTCTGGGTGAGGGCAGGCTCCGAGCAGAGGCACCTCTGAGATGTTGGGGTCACTGCTGGGGAGTCCACGGCTCAGCTGCGGGCCCTTGCCCACCTTACACAGTGCCAGGCACAGTGGTGCACATCTGCGACCTCAGCACCCTGGGAGGCCAATGCAGGAGGAAGAAGTTTCAGCCCCGCCCAGGCAACTTGGAAATTCAGAGGAGCTGCCTACAAATAAAAGAAAGGGCTGAGAAGCGGCTCCATGTGAGGGTTCACATTCTGGTACCAGACGAGAAGCAAAACCTGCAAAGCAGTAACACAAGTCAGGCCTGGAGGACACCGGGTCATCACTGCACAACCTGTCCCTGACTAGGGTTTGCGTGTCAGACGTGTAACACATCAAGTGTGTAACAGAATGTTATGGTGAGCGTCCATGAAGCTGGGACCATGCATGGGGGTCTCCTGTGGGGCTTGGAAAATTGGCAGAGGAAGGGGATTTAGGCTGAGGTCTGGAAACCAACTATGTGCCCGGGGCAGCAGCGTGGGGTGGCCACCCTGGGACCTAGAGCACAGCCCAAAGATGCCAGCTTTGCTGTGTCTTGAAAGTGGTGAGCAGCTGTTTCCATACCTTTATTTCAATTTTTGGTTTTCGGCATCAGGCCTCACCCAGGCTGGCCTTACACTCTTGGCAGTCCTCCTGCCTCAGCCTCCTGGTGCTGGGATTGCCCATCCCCCTGCACAAGGGACATGTGCTTTTGGGACAGGCAGTCTCACTCTGCTCTCGAGACTGTCTCTGTTGGGCCCCTGGGTCCCTGGGACTCTCACGCACTCCTGTGTGTCTGCTCCTCCTGGGTGCTCAGAGATCCAGGCAAGTCTCGTGGCTCCTGGAGCAACAAGGCCCTGCTACCTGCCTGTGGGGATGACAACCTGTGGTCAGCTTGTCACAGCCAGCTGAACTCAGCGCAGCGCTGAGGTCACCTGAGAACTGCTGCCCGCTGCATAACAGGTGGAGAAACAGAACAGGAGCTGCGGGGAGCTCTCCTGGAGGAGCTCCGCGTTCTGGCTTTCCTCATACGGACTCCGCTCGTCAGTTGGAGCAGCAGGGTCCTCGCTGTTGCTGGGTGGCTGCGGCACCTTTGGGGCAGCTCTGCTTCTTACCCTGAGCATCGCTTCCTGGCTCCAGCATAGAGCCTTTGGCCTGCTGGCACGGATCGGCCATCCGGCTGGCACAGACCTTCTAGCCTCTATCATTGGCCTTTGCCCAGCCAGATCCTAGGTACAGACTCACAGGAGGCATTTTTGGGGGCTCTAGGCCTTGAGCTGGACTTGTGGGGGGCGCTGTCACAGGCTCTGGGTCTTCAGTTGGACTCAGGTGGACACTGCTGTGAGATCCGGCCTCAGCTGCATTCTTTTGGGTGTTAGTGTGGATAGATGTCCTGCACTCTGTTGGCATATGACTTTGGGTGACTACTATAAAATAATCCTATAAATTGTGTGTCCTGAATTGTCCCCCTTGCAAACTCTTACTATGACACTGACACTGCCCCAGATGTGCATGAGGACAGGGTGCACTGGGGCCCTTGGAGGACGCTTCAGTGATGTCCACCAGGGAAGCCAGCTGGGAATCTGGCTGCTGAGTGTTCTTTAGAGCTTGCTTTACGAATGCCACCTTGCTGTGCTCTGGACAGCTTTTGGCTGAGGCCTGCAGCGCCCTGCTCCCTTGGGAGGGCCTCTCACATCCCTGGGTGCAGAGGAAGTGCAACTTCCTGGGCTGGCAGAGCCCGCATTTGCAAGCCTGCAGGAAGCTCCATTTACATGTGCGCGCTGTGAATGGTGCCCCTGGTGGTGTTCAATGTGGTGCGGAGTGGGGGTTCTGGCCACTAGGACTCCCGCCCCACAAGCACTTCCGCTGCGCGTTAGTGTTGAGGAGGCTGAGCCCAGTGCTCCCAAGCCCTAGCTGGTCACCTGCAAGGGCCACGGACCACAGGGAGCTGGTAGGGACAGTGACCCCTCCGCTCTCTCCAGGACCGGCAGAAGCTGCTGCTGTCAGGGTGCAGGCGCCTTCAGTCCTCCGCCCCAGCACAGCCAAGCCCACAGCACAGTGCTTCCATTTTCGTAGGAGAGAAGAGTGGGGTTCAGAGCTTCTGCAAGGAAGTATGAACAACTGTTGATCTGTGTGGCATTTTGATTTTTGTTTTGCTCTGCTTCGTGAAGCAGGGTCTCACTGGGGTCAGGACTCCTGGCCTCCAGCGGACCCTGGGGCATGGCACGAGGACAGGGCCCCAGCCCTGGCTGCACCTGCTGTGCACAGATCTGGCATCCGGTTCTTTGCGAGGAAGAAGGGCCAAGGGCCACAGGGCTATTTCTGGGGGCCAAGAGTCTCATCAGTCACCAGCTGCACGCCCAACGCTGCGGGGTCGCGGGCTCAACCTCCCTGAGGAGGAGCTGCAGTAGGATCAGAGGCCGGTCTGCTCCTCCATGTCACCTTCCTGTCAGCTGTCAGCGCCTGTCTACATCTGCACCGAGCGGGATAAGGTGAGCAAGTCTGTGGCCCGGTGCTCTGGGAGGCTGAGGCGGGAGGATCATGAGTCTACACCGAGCCCCGGCACCTGAGTGACTTAATGAGGTCCTGCCTCAGAATCAGAAATAAACCTGGGGGGGCCAGGGAGATGGCTCAGTGGAATAAGCGCTTCCCTGGCAAGCGCAAAGGCCTGAGTTCAATCCCTGGTTCTGCCAAAAAAAAAAAAAAAAAAAAAAAAAAAAAAAAAAAAAAA